>JAPFFP010015367.1:0-16822 GCA_026153255.1 Solanum medicagineum
TTTTTTTCCTAAATTTAAAACTTAGGGTTAAGTCTTAATTTCTCCATATGTTCACCGTTCCAACAAACTAAAAAAAAATTATCTTGACACATATCCCCTTGCTCCTTTATAAATGGTATGTAATAATATTATACTCCTAATAATAATTAAATTGAAACTATAATTGCCAACAATAAGCCAAGTTGGCAGCAACATGGAATTCCTCACTATTGTCACTAACCCGTGTGATACTGCATTAGCTACAGGTTCTCTACTTTCAAATAAAACAGAATAGACCATAACCAGTATAAAAGCCTCCCATTCATCATAGTCCCTTTTGACTATTTTAAGGGCTCAAATTGCAGATAGAATATAATTGATAAGAGTGGGTACACATCTTACCTATCTATTAATGCACAAAACCATCAAGCATAATTAAACATTCCCTCACCTGGAACTCTGCTTTTGTTCCTCTTCGTGTTGGTTGACGCCGCACGTAAGACCCACCCCTCTCTTGCTCTTTATTTTTTTTTTTCAATTATTATGTAGAGAAAACCCTACTATTTATTTTAATATATACATTAAGTGGTATAAGATATGAGTTATTAGTTTAGTCTCCTAATTAAATTAGCTATCTAAATTTAATTTAGTCTCCTAATCAAACTAGTTATCTACATTTTTCTCCTACATTAAATAGTCATAGTTACTGAATAGTCCAAAATACCCATTTAAATATTTTAAGATAAATCTTGTAGGAATTCAAGAGCACTAATTCTTAAAATGAGCTAGTGGGTCGTTACAGCAAATTCAGTGTTGCGAGGGATGAAGCAAATTTTGATGTGAGGCTTGCCACTCAACCTATCCCCATGAGGGAAAACTTTAAGTATCTAGGGTCCATCATCCAGAGTAGTAGCGATATCGATGATGATGTCACACATCCTATTGGGGCAGCATGGACTAAATGGAGGCTTGCCTCTGGAGTATTATGTGACAAGAAGATACCACCTAAATTTAAAGGTAAGTTTTACAGGGTGGTGGTTAGACCATCATTGCTGTATGGGGTGGAGTGTTGGCCAATAAAAAATGCACATGTTCAGAAGATGCATGTCGCAGAGATAAGGATGCTAAGATGGATGTGTGGCTACACCAGGAGTGACAAAGTTAGGAATGAGACCATTCAGGAGAAGCTAGAGGTGGCTCCAGTGGTCGAAAAGATGAGGGAAGCGAGACTGTGATGGTTTGGACATGTGCAGAGAAGGAGTACCGATGCTCTTGTTAGGAAGTGCGAGAGGTTGGTTTTGGGAGCTACACGGAGGGGTAGAGGTAGATCGAAGAAGTACTGGGGGGAGGTGATATAGTGAAACTTGATCTCACTGAGGACATGACCTTAGATAGAAAGAAGTGGATGTCGCGAATTAAGGTAGCAGGCTGATTGGTAGCATTAGGGGATGCATGGCCTTGGGGTACAGTAGGTTTAGGTGGAGGACGTGTTTTTTATCATGTGTTCTCATAATCTATCGTATTATGTGTTAGTTTTATCATATTTACATACTGCCATGTGCTATTCATTATTAGCTCTTTCTGTTCCCTTCCCTTTCCTTTTTGTGATATCTAGTTCTTTTTGTTTATGGGTTTTGAGATGAGGGTTCCCAGGAATCAGCCTCTCTACTTCTATGAGGTAGTGGTAAGGTCTGTGTACGTTCTACCCTACCCAGACCCCACTTGTGGGATTTCACTGGGGTGGTTGTTGTTATTGTATCCGGAATTTTTTTTTTTAATAAAAAAATATTATTATTTGAAAATTTTTTTTTGACTATTTTTTTTCTAGATCAAGTCTATGTTAGTTAGAAAAGTATTCTCAATAACTATTAGAATTCCCAAATTTCTTCATATATTGTTGAATGAATACAAAATGATGGGAGGTTTACGGACAATGTATATAAATTAAATAAGGTTAAACCTTCAATAAACTCCTACGTGAATCTTTAAAATATTCTTATTAAGCATAAGGATATAATTTAGTTAATTTTAAAATATTAAATATTAAGAGTTCTTACAACTTGTAAGTAAGGTAAATATGCAATAACTATAACTTTAAATAATTTAAAGTCCTAAATATTAGTATAATCGTTAAATGACAATAATCTCAGAAAAATAATAAATGATAATTTTATTTATTGCAGAATCTTTTAATAAAAGTAAAAAGAAAAAGGTGGATCAACATTTTAAAGGCTCTTTGTGATTTTAATATAATGAATTATGGTATATACTTGGTGGTTGTTATTGGTGTTTAAATTTTACTTTATATAATTTCTTTTTATGTAATTAGTACTCCATTATTATTTTTCTTTAATAGGTTATAAAACATACATTTTTTTATTTATTTAAACAAAGAAAAAGGAGGAAAGAGAGAAACTTTTAATCTGTCCGTTTACCTTATAAACCTTAAATACTATAATTTCTTACGTAGATTATGAGACTATTTGGATCGACTTTTCATTTTTAACTTATAAGTCAAAAGTCATGAGTTAGAAATTCTAACTTACATTTTAGTTGCTTATCAGTACATTTTTGGTTTACCCAAATACTACAAAAAATGATTAGAAGTTATTTTCGCTTAAAAATACTCAAGACAAGTCAATTAAAGGGACTCTAAATAAGGACTTTAATTAATCTAAAATTTTTCAATCATATTAAGGAGTTCAAACTTCAAAATGGTGTAAAAATTCAAAGTTGTGTGACTTTTTGTAAAGGAGTTCAAATTGCTCGAACTTGTTAGTCACGTCTCTTTATGAAATTTTCATAAGATTGTTATAACTAGTAAAATTGTAATTGTTTTTAAAATCATCAATGTCAAGACTTTTAATATAATTCAAATAAGAAAATATTTTAGACTTTTAAAATATCTCTAATTTAAATTCTTAAATATCAAAATAATTATAAAAAATAGTAAATGTAATCTAATTCCAATTTAATCGAGTTTCAATTAAATATCGAAAATCTATTGAAAAAAGAAGAAGAATGTATCTTTAATATAAGGAATTCGAACGCCTCTTTCCTAATATAAATTGCATAAATTTTTATACAAATCTTTATAAAGGTAAATTTTGATACTTTAATGACTAAGAATAGAATTTATGATGAACATATTCTGGACAAACTAAATAAAAAATAAAAGAAAAATTGCTTTTTGAGTCAAAACAAGAGTCACTTTAAATTAGAATTGCACAATGTCTCTTTGATGTGAGGAGCTTGAACACCTCTTTCTAACATTAATTGCATAAAATTTTATACAAGGTAAATTCTCATACTATATTCATTAAGCAATAAGATTTATGATGAACATATATTCTAAAGAAATTAAATAAAAAGCAAAAAAAAAAAAAATCACCTTTTGACCTTTTACTATAAGTTTTTCAAGTGAAAACAAATTGTATTTTAAGAATCACTTCAAATTATACTGCAAATATAAAAAAGGAATATATTATCAATATACAAACAGAGGAAGATGAAGAAGAACAGACATGATTGTTCTTTTATTTTTCTTTATAAACAAAACAATGGAAAAAAATCAACTCACACTATGGTTTATCCATGCTCATAGGTTCTTTTATACATCTGCCTTTCTATTCTAAATAGGATATTATTTATTTCTTGATTATGAATAAGAGTCTTCTAAAACCAATTTGTTTTATAGAATTTTTTGGGAGTGATTTTTTCTCCCTGCGTTTTCTCTTTTTCCTTTTGTAAGATTATTCCTGCGAAAGCTAACCTCTTGGTTAATTCTTTTTTTTTTTTTTAAAGAAAACATAGGAGTACTTATTACAATAAATTTAGGATTCTTTAATTCTTTAAATCTACTTTTCTTCTACAATATACTTTAGGACTATATAATTATTAATTTTTACAGTACTTTTTTCTATATATTTATTTATTTATTTTGATTATCAATAAAAACCTTTTAAAACCAACCTATTTTGATAAGAAAATAATTGGGAGTACTTTTTTTTTCTTACTCTTTTTTGCCTATTTTAGGGTATTTTTGGACTTTTTTTTTTTAAATTTTCCCCCTATTTTCGTGAACTTTTTTTTGCCTTTTTAAAAAAACCTTTTTCTAAACTCATGTTGCCTATTATTTTAGAAGTTCTTTGACTTTTTTTAATCAAGTCTATTTTAGACTTTTAGTTGAAAAAAGATTCTCCTTGTTTCTCCATTTAATTTGTAATATATTTATTATAGTTAATATGTAATATCATTAAAATATATAATAATGAAAGAAAACATGATAAAAAGACAATGTTGTCAAAAGTGAAATATCTCAATGAAGAGCAAAAAGTTCAATTGACATTTCTAAGGGCCTTCGTATTTTAATATAATATAGATAATATGAAATACTCAAGAAATTGGCAATAATTTTTTAATTTGTGATTATGATATTCATTTCCATTACTTAAAAACTAGTTTAGAGTTGATATTGATGTTTATTATCACAGATTTAAAACATTTTTGGGTGAATTAAAGTGAAAAATTTAAAAGGAAAATTATGCGAATAGCAATGTATACTAGGTAATTAGCTAATATAGTTATAGTTTGAAATAATTATGTCTCATAAATAATATATTTGTATAATTACCATTTGATTGTACAACAAATTGTATAGAGAACTGTATCAAATATATCACACCATTAATTGTATAGAACATTATACAAATATTGAACGAATTGTATAGTGAAATATACAAATACTCTGAATTGTATAGAGAATATACAAACGTTGTACATAAAATGCATAGTGAAATATACAAACCCTATACAAAAATTGTGAATTGTATAGTGTTACAGAAACTGCGAATTATATAGCGAAATATACAAACATTACAAATTGTATAGCGAATTATATAAACGTCGTGCACGAATTGTATAGTAAAATATACAAACACTATACCAAAAAGACAAATTATATAGGCAATTATATAAACACTACACAAAACTGTCACTTGTATAGCAAATTATGCAGATGCTACAGGAATTGTATATCGAAATATACAAATACTGCTATACATTACAAAATGTAATTACCTAAACTATAGCTATTGAGCACGATTAAAGTATTTTTCCGGGGCTATATATGAAAGTTCCTCAATTTAAAACTCTATTGTTAGGTTTCTAAAAGCCTGAAAGCCCATAAATGAGTTTTGACAAATTGATGGTTGCGGTTTTGTTGGGATGTTATTTTGAAATTATGGTTAAAATTTGAAGCTATTCGATGAATATATGAGTTGTTTGGTGATATTTTCATGCGTTCAAGTTCATACGGGATGAAATAAATTTTTTGTACTTCATTCGTTTTTTAAAAAATGACCTATTGATTTGGCATGGAATTTTAAAAAATAAAGACAACTTTTCAATATCGTGGCTCTAAATTCAAGTTATGTTAAATGTATCAAAATAATCTTTCATTTTGTGGCTTTGAACATGCCACATGAAAAATTAAAAATAAAATTTTGTCAAAAAAGGAAATGATCATTTTTTTAAAATAGACCAAAACGAAAGGAGGTTTTTTTAATGGAAGGGAGTATAATGTTGTACAACTTTATATAAGGTCGATATAGAGTTTACAATAAGGGTTTGTTTGGAAAGCTAGCCTGGTAAGTGAATTTTGTGTAATTATATTGTCTAATTTGTTTGGTTGGTCATATAATTACTTGATCAACAGTTAATTGGATGTAATTGGCGGGATGTAGTTGCACTCTCCAATTCGCGGGGTGTGGGGGGGGTGTGGGGTGGGGGAGGGGTTTGTGAATTGTTGGTAATTATATGGTGTAATTACAAGTTGGTTATTTTTTAATTTCTTTTTTATTTTGTTTTTATTTTTATTTATGTAATTTTAGATTATTTTCATTTTATTGTTCCAATTTTTTAAAAATATATTTTAAATATTTATTTATATTTTCTTCTCATTCTCAATTTTTACTTCATGTAATTTCATGTAGTTTTTTTTTTCATATAACATATCTTATTTATTTATTTACTCTATGTTTATATTTTTCATTAGCATGACTTTTTAGTATTTAAATTTTTACATCAAGGTTGAATTCATTGTTGAATAGTTATAAACTTATGTTTTTTTTTTTAAATCATATTATATATGTTATGTAGGAATTTGACAAAAGAATATGAAGTTAAATTTTTATTTTGTATTATAACTTATGTTATATTTTTAGTTTTATTTGTTTAGTAGTATTGGCTTAATATTTCACATTACAAGATATTTTTTATTTAGATTTGATAGATTATGTTTTTGTCAACTATTTTTTTAATAATTTTATGATGACATTATATTTAAAATATTAATATTTTTGTCAAATATGTTGGTATAAATCTTGTATATTTTTATTTTTGTGATAAATTTAATTAAAATATGCTAATTTGAAAAATATAAATTATTTTTTTAGTATTAGTTAAGAACATATGTTTACTAATTAATATATTTTCGAAGACAATATATATCTTAATGTAATGACCGTCCAGGTCATTTCTGCTTTTCTGCGTGTTTTACATCGATTAGAGCTTTCAAATAGTGACACCAAGTCATTAGTGATTGATAGTGCTGACAGTTTGATTGCTTGGTCACTCGTTTGAAAGATATGTAGTTTTTCATATTACAGGCTTATTTAAAGTTGAAAAAATGAGTTTAGCAGTAAGTCTCAGTAAATGGTCTCCGAACGAAATTCTGACAGTCTCATCATCTCCGGAATGGTCAAATTTGGCTAGAAGCATGCTCGGTTAAATAATCGAGATTTTCCGTGTAAGTTTATACGAAGTTTTACATTTTAGCCTTCATAATAGGCCAATAGTTGATTTTAGTCAATATTCATGGAAGACGTGCTTGGATGGAAATTCTAATAGTACGATTAGCTTGGGAACGTCGAATTTGATCCAAAATGACCTTTCGTTTGATTTTCGAAGCTTCTGGGTGCATTTTGGCTCCTTCGATGGAAATTAAGTAATTTTAAAGTAATAACGTTGGACTCTCATTTGATCAAAATGACCCCATATGAGAATTTCAACTGTGTCATTGGATATGGAATCTCAAATTTTGGTATGGTTACATAGTTTCTTTGCGAAAATCGAGCTTTGAACGATTCCAGGACACCCCATCAAAGAAAATCACACTAGCTTAAATCTGGTGCAGACCCAACACTCCGTGTTCACAGAGGGTGCACCATGTGTGCTCCACGTTCGTGGAAGTATGTGAGTGGCGGTGATAATATATAAAATTCCAGATTCACAAAATAAAAAGAATGGAAATTCGATGATTGATAACATCTTCATCCGAAGTTTGATTTTAATGATTCAAGAGGCTAAATTGTGTATTTTTTTCAAAAGGAACCTCATAGGAGCGTCCAAAACTGCTTTAGGCAGGTAATTTTTGTTGTTCTGCTACGGTATATGGGAAATGATTTTTAGAAATTTTGAAATGCGATTTCTTTGCCGTTTTGAGTTGAATTTCAATGGAATTTAGGTATATTTTGTATGTTTCCCAAGGCGCATGTTGTAGTAATACCAGAAGTTATTATTTGAGTTGCGTTAGAATCGAAAATGCAAATGAACCTACTGTCTATATTTAATTATTCATAAAGAAATGGTTTACGTTATTGGAATGTTTTATGTAATTTTATGCATCGGATGAAGCTTGAAATTAAGGCACAGGCTCAGGAAAGCATGAGGGTTATTGTTTGAGCTTTGTTTTGGGATTCCGATGCGGACCAGTTTTTGGCCTAAGATTTATTTAAGATCATTTTCTATGTTTTTAATGTCAAAATGACTGTGTTGATGCTTTGACTCTATTTTTGATAGCCGGACAACATTCTAAGATCGTCCATATTACGCCCTGAGTTCACACCCTGGACGTGGCCAAAACCCAGAACCATTTCTGGTCCTAAGCGAACCACTTGGCCGTGGTAGACTCAGATATAAAGTGCTAAAAAGAAAGAAAAGTCTGAACAACTAAACATAGGAAATATCCTAACAACAACTGAAATAAGAACTGAAACTCCTGTCATATAGTCTATGGAACCTTTAAGTAGAATAACCTGAAACAACTACCGTGACAGGCCTACGATAACCATAACTGAAAAGAAATGCTAAAAACAAAAGTAAAGACTCCAAAGCCTCTGACTGGTAAGAGGCCTCACCAATAGCTGAATAGAATGATGGTCCTCAACGGAGCGTCTGTTGAGGAACTCTATCACCTGCGTCTGCATCATAATACGATGCAAGTCTAAAGGACGTCAGTACGTGAAATATACGGTATGTAAAATAGCCAAAATCGAAAACTTAGGATAAGGCACTACGCTCAAAGTAATAAGAACATGTCTCAAAATAAGATAACATAAGTAACAAATAAAGTGCATGCTGAAGGTAAAAACATATGCTGAAACTCTGTATATAGAACTAGTTTACTTTAGCTTAGGGAGTTTCTCTAATCAACAACTACTACTATGAGATTCGTGATGATACAACGCCTTCCCCAGGCTGCCAGAGGCGTCCAATACTTTGCCAGGGTAAGGAACAAAAACTAGAGGAGCGGATCCATCCCAAAACTGGGTCATCTCAGTGGCAAGTGAGAAGTTGTACTCTTGGTACAATCCTATCCTGCACTGGCTATGTAGTTTATGAGTTCAAGTTATTTTTTACTTTCACTCATATCGGTGCTCAATATTACTCCCAACTTTTATAATGCTCATAACTTAAAGAGTAAGAGTTCTCAAAAATACCTTTTTAATCTTTTGTGACTTAGCCCAACTTTAGCTTTTCTTAAACTTTTCTCAACTTATCTCTTCTCTTCAACTGAATTCGTATCAATGCAAAGTGTCTTAAAACATAAATTTAATACTCAGCTATCTTGTAAATATAGAAGCTTTAAGTACTCTTTAGACTCAACTCAAAACTGTGAACATAATGGTTTTCATGAAATATCTAGGATTCTTATAATTACAACCTTAATCATGAAACCTTGGATTAATATCTTAACTTAGTAGTGAAATCAGTAAAAGTCATGACTTTTACCAAGAAAAATACATGAACTAGTATTTTAATGAAATTCACTAGTAATGGGGCAAACTTGATCTCAACTCGTAAACGATCCTGGATAGAGACTGGTAGTTAAAGATACTAAATTAATAGTAGGATAACTTTGGAGGGCCTTACATACCTGGAGAATTAGTTTCTTGAAGAAATTGGGGAAGGTTCTTGAAAGCCCTAGCTTTTGCCCCTTTGAAACTACGTTCTGAGTCTTTGAGAGTGTTTAAATGCTAATGGTATGAAGAGTTACGTTTTAGGGGTTTAATTTGGTGAAAACTGACAAGTTTAGGCTTAAAAGGGTGAGAAAAGATGAAAATACCCCTCTTTAAAATTATTGATCGGGTCGTCTACGAGACCATCTACGGCCTGTAGAAGTTTTTACAGCCATAGGGACCCTTCCGTAAACTTTTGGACAATTTTTGGCGTCTCAGGATCACTTACATGTGCCCAATTTATGGCCCGCAGAATGTTCTACGACCCATAGATTGGTCCATAAAGTTTGGGACCAAAATTGAAGTTTTAGGACTTTTTCCCATTATTTAGCATAGGCCGTACTTTGATTTACTACCCATAAAGGGGTTTCGTATTGCATCTCTACTCTGGCAGTCTTCAGTAAAATGACTATAATGTTTGACTCCGACCTCCAAATGAGGTGCAATCAGTTGCATTGGAAAGATGATTCAAAGATCTTTCATTTGGTATGTCATGGGACAACTAATTCTTTTTGTCTAAGAGTTATAATCATTTAAAGTTGACCCTTGTATAATCTAAGACTGGAAACTCAATTTATTGGAAATTTTTGAACACGACTAAGTACTAGAGATCTCTTATGACCCTAATACACTTCTCACATATAAGGGTGAGGCTTGAAACATATGCACATGTGAGAATAGAGTTATTGGGTGTCACAATATTTCCCTCTTGGGATCATTCGTCCTAGAATGAAGGTGAAACTAGGGAATATATGCATGTTTGCTACTCATGAACTAGTTTATCAACAAGAAGTTGTCCAGATATCTTATTACTCATTTTTAAGGAGGTAGCTCAACTCAATGGTGGAATAGGGAATATTACCTTCATGCTCGTCATTGGAAGGCACAAATAAATGAGGATATCTAGCTTTCATATCTGCCTCAGCTTCTCAAGTGGCTTCCTCGACGAACTAGTTCCTCCACAATACTTCAATACTTTAACAAAGCTATTTCCTTGGTCCTCAATTTGTGAACTTGGCGATCTAGTATTTGAACTGGGATCTCTTCATATGACAAACTGTCTTTGACTCTAATACTTTCTATAGGCACGACTAATGCAGGATCTCCCAAACACTTTTTAAGCATAGAAATGTGGAACACTGGATGAATAGTAGCTAATTCTGGCAATTCCAATTCGTATGCCACATTACCAATCCTCCTAATAATCTGGTACGGGCCAATATATCGAGGACTGAGCTTCCCCTTTTTCCTGAATCTCATAACTCCCTTCATTGGTCAAACCTTTAGGCACACCCAATCACCTACCTCAAATTCCAAATCTCTCCTTCTATCATCAGTGTAAGACTTCTGTCAGCTTTAGGCTGTCTATAGTCTTTCTTGAATAACTTTGACCTTCTCCATAGCCCGATTTACTAAATTAAGTCCTATCAATCCTACCTCACTAACTTCAAACCACCCAATAGGTGACCTACACCTCCTCCCATAAAGAGCCTCATATGGTGCCGTTTGTATGCTATCTTGGAAATTGTTGTTATAGGAAAATTCAATCAAGGGTAGGTGATCATCCCAGTTATCTTTAAAGTCTATAACACATGCCCTCAACATATTCTCAAGTGTCTGAATAATCCGCTCCGCTTGCCCATCTATTTGGGGATGGAAGGTTGTACTAAGATTAACCTTCGTACCAAGCCCTTTCTAAAAGGACTTCCAAAATTGTCCCGTGAATTGGGCTCCTCTATCTAAAATAATGGATATGGGAACCTCATGCAATCTAACGATCTCCTTAGTGTAAAGTCTGGGACAGTGACTGTATTAGTAGTCTTGATAGGTAGAAAATGAGCTGAGTTGCTCATTCTGTCACTATTACCCATATTAAATCATGCTATCTACAAGACTGGGATAAAGCCTAAATGAAGTCCATGCTAATCATCTCCCACTTCCGCTCTGGAATCTCAATATTCTGGGCCACACCACAAGGCCTTTGGTGCTCCATCTTAACTTGCTGGTAATTCCGGCATCTTGACATGAACTCTGCAATGTCATTCTTCATGCCACCCCATTTATAAACCTCTCGTAAATCTCTATACATTTTTGTTGCACTTGGTGAATAGAGTATCTAGCATTGTGAGCCGCGCCTCAGCTAGCATCTTGTATCTAAGGTCATCAACACTTGGTACATATAGCCTGCCTTGGTATATCATGACTCCATCTCCCCCTTTTGCAAACACTAATACCTTTTGCATCTAAACATATTCTTTCAACTGAAGGAGGATAGGATCCCGGTCTTGCTTTTCTTTCACCTCCACTATTAAGGATGACTCTTCTCCATTTTTGATAACTGCACCACCTTCATCAGAATCTTCAATCTGCACCCCCAAGCGTGCCAATCTGTGCACTTCCTTAGCTAGTTCTTTCTTTCCATCCTCAATGTGTGCAGTGCTCCCCATGGTCAACCTGCTAAGAGTATCAACAACTGCATTAGCTTTACCTGGGTGATAGAGGATGCTCATGTCATTATCCTTCATCAGCTCCAACCATCTCCTCTGCCTCAAGTTCAGCTCCTTCTGGCTGAATACACACTGTAAGCTCTTGTGGTCAGTAAATACATCCACATGCCCACCGTAAAGATAATGTCTCCAGATTTTGAGGGCAAACACCACAACAAGAAGCTCAAGATCATGAGTTGGGTAGTTCTTCTCATGAGTCTTAAGCTGTTTGAGGCATATGCTTATCACGACCCAAACTAGCGCCTAGACATGACACGATAAATAGGGAACCCGAAGGAACCCCAAACAAGCCTCTTAGCATATCATACACACATCTTTGGTCGCAGAAGTAAGAGTAAACAATAATAGAAAACATAAACAAGGGAAATTGGGACTAATGGAGAGAGAGTTTGATACTTAAATAACATAGATGAGTCAAAGTTCAAGCATATTAAATAGCTTGTCCAACAATACCTCTAGACATTGAACTTAGCGGGGGCCAAGACAAGCAACCGGGTTCCCCCTCATAGTCAAAAGAACATGACATAAGGATAGTTAGTACATAGCATAAATCAAGAGAAGTATGTCCTCGGAGTTGAGGATTCACCAACTTGCTTGGATAGATATTTCTAGCCACGTGGAGGAGGGTAATGATCAAGTGGACCTTCGGTTCCTACATGGTAATATCATGTAGTCATAGAGTATGCGTTAATACGTTTGAATATACTAAGTATGTAGATGCAATGCAACAAAAGATAGAAAACATAGTCAAAATGCATAATGATAAGCAATAGATGACATAATAGGAATATGGCATATATGATCAATGCTTAAGTAAGTCATGCTTTGCAAATGAATCAATTTGTATAGATCATAATACATAAGTGTGGGAAGAGACCTCGACCGTCATAGAATAAGACCAAGCGATCTACAACTTGGAATCCCAATGATTACCCCTCACCGGTAAAGAGGTGGTTTACTTACCAAGGTAAACTATACTTCACCTTACGAGAGCCCGTCCCCTTTTGGAGAAGTAACCTTTCTTACGGGAGCCCATCCCATTTCGAAGAGGATTTCATGAGTAACTTCACCTTACAGGAGCCCGTCCCCTTTTGAGAAGAATTTCCAAAGAGAGTGCACTAAATGGATCCACTAGTGTTGCAAGGGTATAACATAGTCCTATGATGGCACATAGTTTAAGGAAAGAGAGCAAACCCTCCATCCACCGATGCTAAGTCTAATCTCACGGAATACTTATAAGAATCATACTTTAATAACTTGCAATAAATGTAGAGACATAGCAGGAGTAGCTCTAAAACATCCTTGACCTCAAATGGTGAGCCTAACTTCAAACATAAGAACAAATCATCATCAAACATTACCCTTGCATCAACATCAACATCAAAGGCTCATAAGAGGTAAAATCTTTAGGGAAAAGGGCTTAATCCGGCCCTACAACATCATCAACATTTTCATGAATTAAACACATCTTTGGAAAGCCCAAAATCATCATAAAGTCACTTGACTCATAAATCAACCAATAGATCATCAAAACTTTAAGAATCCTTAAAAAGGCATTTTATCAAACACTTGGTGGGTGTGCAATGCTAGTACAAAAGCATTCATTTCAAGAGTGAATCATGCAAGAAAATTCAATGTAAAATCACCCACCAACACTTGGTAATACCCTCATGCAATATAAATCAAAAACCTTCATCAAATCTTAAGATAAATCCAAGAGTCATAGCCCAAAACATGTTTAAACAGTCACACTTTTATGAAACCCCAACATAGTTCATAGTCAAATTCATAATAAGTAAGATCCATAAGTAAATCAACTTAGAATCATGCAATTTATGTAAAAAGGAAGCTTGGGTACCATGGGAGAAAGGATCCAATGGTTGAAACCAGCATACCTTAGTTTTAGAGAATTTCTTGATGAAGATTTGAAATGGAGACATGAAGCATTGAGTGAATTCCTTAGATTCGGAATAAGTTTTGACACTTGAATTTTGAGTGAAATATTTGTCTAAGTATTTGAAAGAGTATTGGGGAATGTCTTGTATGATATGAAGGTGAAATATGGCTAAGTATAGGTACTTTCACGCATGGGAAGACTTAGGCCAAGACCCAAAAGTCTTGGATTGAACTGGAAAAAACTGGCAACAAAATAAGACACTGGCGTGCCCTTGGCGCATCGCGCCAGCAATGCAGAAACCTCTCTGAAAATCGCATTTTGCGATTTTCAAATTTTGATACGGTCACTCTAAATCGGGTTTTAGACCCATTTCCCACTCAATTTTGCACATGATCAAGAATATGAAGTCAGATATTTGAAATTACGCATGGATTTTGAGATATATGGAAATTATAATTTCGGACACTTCCAAGGCACATTTTTCGGGCACTTTTTGGGGGTTGTTTCAATGCTATCACCTTGTCTCTTTACATTAATACTCTTCCCAACCCAACTCTAGAAGCATCACAATATACAACAAAGCCATTAGCTCCTTCGGGTAGGGATAATAGTGGAGCTGTAGTCAGCCTAGTTTTCAACTCTTGGAAGCTCTTCTCACAAGCCTTAGACCATACGATCTTAACCTTCTTCTGAGTTAGCTTAGTCAAGGGAGCTGAGATAGAAGAAAACCCCTCTACAAAATGCCTGTAGTAACCTACCAAACCCAAGAAACTCCTTATCTCTGTTGGAGTTGTGGGTCTTGGCCAATTCTTTACTGCCACAATATTTTAAGAATCAATTGAATGCCTTCACCAGAAACAATATGACCCAAAAACACCACAGATGTTAAACAGAACTCACATTTGGAAAATTTGGCATACAACTATTGGTCCTTAAGTGTTTGAAGGATAATTCTAAGATGGTTGGTATGCTCTTCCTCATTACGAGAGTAGATCAGGATGTCATCTATGAATACAATGACCTACATATCTCGGTACGACCTCCACACCCTATTCATAAAATTCATGAAAGTCTTTAGTGCATTTGTAGTCCAAATGATATTACCAAGAACTTATAATGACCATGGCAGGTTCTGAATGCCATCTTAAAGATGTCACTTTCTCTAACTTTGAGCTGATGGTACCCAAATCTGAGGTCTATTTTGGAGAAACAAGTAGCACATCCTTCTTACGCACGAAGATAACTGGGGTACCCTAAGGTGAGATGCTTGATTTAATGAAACCCTTATGTAGGAGGTCTTCAGCTGTGTTTTCAACTCTTTTAACTCTGAAGGAGCCATACGGTACAGAGGGATAGATATAGGCTGAGTATCTGGGAGGGTGTCTATTCTAAAGTCTATCTCCCTATCTGGATGGACTCCAGGTAGATCATCATCATTCACGACTAGAATAGACTAGAGAGATGGTGTCTTGGCACAAGAATCTTTGACTTTGACTAGATGGTATACACACCCTTTGGAAATTAACTTTCTATCTTTGAGATATGAGACAAATTGACCCTTAGGAAAAACTGAGCTATCCTCCATTCTAAGACTGGCTCAATAGGAAACTGAAACTGAAACTTGACCACCTTGGTTTTGCAGTCTACGGAGGCATAATAAGGTTGAAGCCAGTCCATGCCTAGGATGATGTCAAAATCTACCATGTCTAACTCAACCAGATTAGCTAAGGTATCTTTATGGTAAACCGACACTAGACAATCCCTATAGACTCTTTGGGCTAGAATAGATTCCCAAACAGGGGTAGAAACACTAAAAGGCTCAAGAAGACATTCTGGATTGATCCCAAACTTCGTGGCTACAAAGGGAGTCACAAATGACAATGTGGCACCTGGGTCTAATAATGTACAATCATCACAAGTAAAAATTTTGAGTATACCAGTAACCACGTCTGTTGAGTTCTCCTGCTCCTATCTAGTGGCCATGGCATATAGACGGTTTGTGCCCCCGCCTGTTCCTGATGTAGTAACCCTCTGAATTAGCTTACCCTATGGTGCTGAAGAAACTGGATGAGATCTTTTATCCCTCATGTTCTGCCTCCCCATAGGACAATCCTTCAAAAAGTGTCCCACCTGACCACATTAAAATAATCATTTATGCCCACAAGGCACTCTCCTGGATGAGACCTTCCACCACAGACTGCATAACGAGTCAATCCTTGAGCTACACTCCGCTATCACTGGCTTCCCTGAAATCTATGGTTCTGTGATACCTGCTCATTTCTGACCCTCGATGTAGTAGCAGCTGAAGGTGCTGGCTTAGATATCCTACGTTGAAAGGATGAATAATTGGCACTTCCATCCCCCTTCTTACTTGTCTCTTGGCCTGATGTCTTAGCCCTTTTGTTTCTGAACTCCTCCCTATCCTGTAATTTTTCCTCCTCTACTTGCTGCACATAAGTCATTAAGCAAGCTATATCCATATCCCTAATTAGCATAGCATTTTTCCCTCTCTCTTAGTTATCTGAGAGTGCCTTGACACAAATAAATCCATCCTAGTACGCATGTCTGCCACCATAGTCAGAGCATAATGGGACAACTGAGTGAATTTGAGGTTGTACTCCCGTACATTTATAGCTTCCTACTTTAGATTCAGATGCTCCTTCACTTTAGCCCGCCTCAACTCTCTAGGAAATTACTATCCCAGAAAAGTCTCCTCGAACACTGCCCAACTCAAAGCTGGTGCCCTTCTGCTTTACCTCCCTTCTACTGATCAAACCAAAGTCTAGATGCTCCTTGAGCTTGTAGGCAGCCAACTGAACTCGCTCTGCATCACCTGTGTTCATAACCTGAAATACTTTCTGGAGCTCCTCAATGAAGTTCTCTAGATCCTCCCTCACATTAGACCCCATGAACTTAGTAGGTTCATCCTCAGAAATTCATGAACCCTGGTGGTATCTGAACTATCATTCCTGCAATCTCCCTGTGTAGTGACTGCCTGTGCCAAAGTCTGGATGGTCTGGCGGAGCTCAACATTAGAGATATTCGCTTATGGAGGCTACTCATGAAGTGTTTCCTGAGGATCTGCCTGGAGTCCCTCCTAATAGAGAGATTGACTTTGGGATTGATGTTCTCCCCGAGAC
>JAPFFP010015387.1:0-16821 GCA_026153255.1 Solanum medicagineum
AAATTACGCACCACGATCCGATATGATGGATAAAGGAACCCCATATAACCTCACTAACTCATGGATGTACAACCGTCATACTCTTTAGCCCCATATGTAGTCTCAATCGGTAGAAAGTGATCCAATTTCGTCATCCTATCAAGCATAACCCAAATGGAATCAAAACCTTTTCTAGTCTTGGGCAACCCAAACACAAAATCCATATTAATCACCTCTCACTTCCAAGTGGGAATCTCTACGTCTTGGGTTAGGCCACCCAGCCTTTGGTGTTTGGCTTTGACTTGTTGACAACTATGGCAACCGGAAACAAATTTGGCAATGTCCCTCTTCATGCCTACCTACCAATACACATCCCTCAAGTCTCAATACATTTTAGTGGAACCAAGGTGGATAAAGTAAGAAGAATTATGGGCCTTATTAAGAATTTTCTCCCTCAAACCATCAACACAAGGCACACATAAGCTACCTTGGTATTTAAGGGCCCCATCTTCCCTTTGTGAGAAAACCTCTATTTTGCCCTTTTTCACCAAGGCCTTCAATTCAAGCAAGGAGGAGTCTAGATCTTGTTTTGCTATCACTTAATCAACCAAAGAAGATTCAGAACCATCAATAACAACCCCACTACCCATATCTTCCAACCTAACCCCCAATCTAGACAATCTATGCACCTCCCTAGCCATCTCCCTATCACCATCATCTACATGAGCTAGGCCACCTATAGACACTCGACTCAAAGCTTCTGCCACAACATTTGCCTTACCCGGATGGTAATGCACACTCATGTCATAATCTTTGAGAAGTTCTAATCACTTTCTTTGTCTCATGTTGAGATATTTTTGAGTGAAGATATATTGGACGCTTTTATGATCGGTGAAGACACCCACATGCACCCTATACAAATAATGATGTCAAATCTTTAATGCAAACACAACAACAGCTAACTCTAAATCATGGGTAGGGTAATTCCTTTCATGCACTTTGAGTTGCCTAGAAGCATAGACTATGACCTTACCATTTTGCATTTGCACACAACCCAAACCAACTCTAGATGCATCACAATACACAATAAAACCCTCAAGCCCATCCAGTAGTGACAATATAGGAGTGGACACAAGACTATCCTTCAATGTTTGGAAGCTTCTCTTACATTCATCGGTCCACACAAACTTAACCTTCTTTTGAGTTAATTTGGTCATAGGGGAAGCAATGGAGGAGAACCCATTCACAAATCTTCTAGGACAATTTCTAATCACATCGATTTTCTTAGGATCCACTTTGACCAAAGAATGCAACTTCATTCAACCACAACTCACACTTGTCATATTTCACATACAATTTCTCCTCCCTCAACCATTGCAACACAACCTTCAAATGACCCATATGCTCCTCCCTACTATGTGAATAGATCAACATATAATCAATGAAGACCATAACAAAGGAATCAAGGTAAGGTTTGAAGACCCTATTCATTAGATCCATGAAGATCGACAGTACATTAGTCAACCCAAACGACATCACAACAAACTCATAATGCCCATATATAGTCCTGAAAATCGTCTTGGGAACATCACTCCCTCACCCTTACTTGATGGTACCTGGACCTGAGATCAATCTTAGAGAAAAAGCTAGACCCTTGCAATTGGTGAAACAAGTTGTCAATTCTTGGAAGAGGATATATATTCTTTATAGTGGCCCTATTGAGTTGCCGGTAATCAATGTACATTCTAAGTGACTCATCCTTTTTTTTTCACAAACAATACCGATGCACCCCAAGGTTATTGACTATGTCTAATAAATCCCTTTTCCAACAAATATTTCAATTTATCCTTTAACTCCTTCAACTCCGCCAGAGCCATAGGATAAGGGGGAATGGAGATAGGTTGAGATCAGGAAGGACATATATGCCAAAATCTATCTCCCTTTCGAGAGGGACACCTGGAAGGTAATTTGGGAAGACATCAAGAAACTCGTTTACAATGGGGACCGACTCGATGGAAGGGACATTGGACTCCACATCTTTAACCCTTACAAGATGATACAAACATTCCCTAGAAATCAACCTATGGGCTTTAATGCATGAAATAAATCTACCATTGACCACCACATCTTGACTTTCCCATTCAAGGACGGGTTCATTAGGAAATTGAAACTTGACCCTATGGGTTCTACAATCAATAGAAGCATAGTAGGCATGCAACCAATCCATCCCAAGAATGACATCAAAGTCTACCATGTCTAATTCAACAAGATCACAAGGTAACAACTTATGCAAAATGCAAATAGGACAATTCTTATAAACATTCCTAGCAATAATGGAGGCACCAATAGGAGTAGACACTTCATATGACTCATGCAATAACTCGGGGACAATGTGGAACTTTTTAGCAACAAAAGGGGTAACAAGGAAAGAATGGCACTCGGATCAATCAAAGCATACACATCAAAGTAAAAAATTTTCAACATACTGGTAACAACATCGGGGACCTCACCAACCCCTTGCCTTCCAAGTAGAGCATAAAACCGATTGTTGGGGCACCACCTTGAGGACCACCTCTACCCAATGGAACCGTATTTGCACCCCGAACTTTGCCATGGTTTCTTGGGCAATCTACTTTCTTGTGACCAAGCTCCCCACAACCAAAACATGGAATAGAACCCTTCAAACACAGGCCATTATGACTCTTCCGACATCTCAGACACATCAATAGGAGCCACACCACCAACACCTTGAGGCCTAGGGAAGTCATTGGCAAACCCCCTATTAGTAGCATGAGGAGGCCCTTGGGCTTGATGCAATCTAGCACCATTTTGGAACTTACCCTCAAAACGAGCCCTCTTGGCCTCATGGCCCCTCTTTTTTCTCAACTTTTCCTACTCCATTTGCTCGGCATAAGTCATCAATCGAGACAAGTCCACCAATAAGCAATGCGGACCAACATTCTTCAATCACCAAGTCGGAGACCCCCATCATAAATTTATTCATCCTAGATCTAGCATCGGCTACCAAGTGAGGAGCATACTTTGAAAGTTGACTAAATTTTTGGGCATACTCCCTCACACTCATAGCATCTTGTTTCAAGTTCATAAACTCTACCAACTTTGCCTCCTTTAGCTCAATAGGGAAAAATTGATTAAGAAAGGCCAATTTGAACTCCTTCCAAAGCACCACATTACCAACCCCCTTCTCACCCTTCCATTGATCATACCACATTTGGGCTACCATTTTGAGTTGGTACGCCTCTAACTCCTCCTTTTCATGCCCACCAGCCATGATATTCAAGATTTTACAGACCTCGTCAATAAACTCCGCTGGATCTTCATCCACCTTTGGACCCATGGAAAATCGGAGGATTCATCCTCATGAAGTCTCTTACCCTAGCTCCTGAGGTAGTAGCATGAGGGGCTTGGGCCCCTTGATTGACTTGGTTGACCACTTCTTGGGCAAGCATAGTAAGAGCAACCTGAAGCTCACCATTGGTAGGTTGCTCCTCGGAAGTTTGGGCTTGTAACGACCCCAAAAGTGCCTAAAAATCCATTCATTATTTCAAAAATTCAACTTCATATTCTTTTTCAAGGGGTCAAATTGAGTGGGAAAAGGGTCTAACCCGAATTTTAGAGCAACCGTATAAAATTCGAAAATCACAAAAAACGCTATTTAGGAGGGTCAACTTTGAAGGAGCATATCTCTTAGCACACAAAGAATTGGATGGCCTATGACATACCGAATTAGATCCTTTTGAATTAGCTTTCAAATGCACTTGGTTTCACCTCATTCCAAGTTCGGATAAAGGGTTTATGCCCATTTTCATAGAACCTGTTTGTGCAGAAAATGCAGATTCCAGTGGGGTTTTGTCATCGCCTCCACGATGTATCCCCGTTGTTGTTGGTGCCTGTTTGAATTTTTTTGGTCCAAGACTTTTAACTCTTGGGCCTAAGGGTTCCCACACTTGAAAATACATATACTTAGGCTTATTTCACCCTCATATCATCCTAAATATTCCCCAATACTCACTCAAACACATAGACTCATATTTCACCCTAAATTCAAGTTCCAAACTCAAGACCAATCTTAAAGATTTCATCAAGGATCTCATTCAAGCTTCAAGTCTCCATTTCCAATCTTCTTTAAGGGTTCTCCAAAGTCAAGGTATGTGGTGTTGAACCATTGGGTCCTTTCACCCATGGTGTCTAAGCTTCCTTTTTACTAATATTATATGATTTAAAGTTGATTTTACATCTGGGTCTTGTACATTAAGAAATTTACTACACAGTGATTTGAGTTCATGAAAGTATGACTGTTTTAGCATGTTTTGAGTTCTAAAATCTGGGATCTAATGTAACATTTGATGAGGGGTTTTGGTGTGTATATCTTGAGGGTGTTGCAAGGTGTTGATTGATGATTTTATAATGAATTTTCTTGCATGATTTTATCTCTAAATTTCATAGTCTTTTATCCCTATTACAAACCCGCCAAGTGTTTGATGAAATGTCCGGCTAGCGTTTCTTGAGGAATAGATGGTCTAATGCATGTCTCATGGGTGTTATGATTACTATATGATGATGAAATAATGATGGAATGATGAAGAGATGATTGTATGCATACGATGTATAATGAGGAGAGGAAGTGTAGGTATATGATGACTTTGTGATGATGATAGGGATGTCTATATGAGTTGTTTTCACGGAGAAGTACCTATGGTGTTGCATGTTGTTGTTGAGTCCTTATGTTTGTTGTGTTCTTGGGAAAATGAGTAGTTCCTTCTTGATGATTTGAATGTATTGGCTTGATGAGCTAGTTCTATGAATCTTACTAAAAAGGCCATGCCATAAGGTACATGTTTAATGATTCCTACGAAAAGGATCATATCATAAGTTATAGACACCCTACCAAAAAGTCCATGCTATAAGGTAGAATAGTTAATTGTGCCTACCGAAAAGATTATATCATAAGGTATGGACATACGACTGAAAAGGCGATGCCCTAAGGTAGAAAAACTAAAAGCTCTACAGAAAAGATCATATCGTAAGGTGTGGACATTCTATTGAAAAGGACATGCCATAAGATAGAATGAATCACGGTTCCCACCCAAAAGATGATATTGTAAAGTAGGGAACATCTTATACTGCTTACCAAAAAATCTATGTCATACGGTTGGGGTATTGATAACACTTTATAAAAAAGGTTATACCGTAAGGTGAGTGGGGGTCATTTGGCCCATCCCATGAAGGTTGGTACAAAGGCGTTTGAGTATATTTCTCATATTGAGTTTATATTCCTTGATCATGATGTACTAGTATGTTTTACCTTGAGCATTGAGCATGCATGCCATATTGATGTTACACCTATTCTTTGCTTACAATCATGCATTTCGATTATGTTGCCTATCTCTTACTAGCATTGCATCCCACATACTTAGTATATTCAAACATACTAACGCATATGCTATGCCTACATGATGTTACCATGTAGGAACCCGAGCTCCTATTGATTATTCTTGTGGCTAGACAGATTGTTCAAGTTAGCCTTTGGTGAGTCCTCCATTCCGAGGACAATGACTACTCTCTTATAGTATGTTCTATGACTATTTTCTTTTTTATGTATGTATTAACTATGAGGGTGAGCCCGGTTGCTTGTCTTGGCCCCCGCTCTTATCTATGTAGTAGAGGTGTTGTTCGACATGTTATGTATTATGCTTGAGCTTTGAATCAGTTATGAAATTCGAGCTATTTAAGTATAAATCTCTCTCTTCCTTAGTCCCAATTTCCATTGTTTATGTTTCTTATGTTGCTTTACATTGCTTCTGCGACCAAGGATGTATAATAATATGCTATGAGGCTTGTTTGGGGTTCCTTCGGGTTCACCATTTACCGGTCACGTCTAGGTCCTAGGCTTGGGTCATGACAAAGATGGTATCAGGGCACTAGGTTGATAGATCCTCGGAGTCCTACACACCGTGTCGATTAGAGTCTTATTCATGGTTGTGTTGTGCACCACAACAATGAGTAGGAGGCTATGAGATATTTTAGAAAATGTTTCCCTTCATCATGGTCTATGTCGTACTTTAGAAGCGAGATAGGGATTTCCCCTCTGATGAATATTCTTTCCTCTTGTATTTGATCATGCCGCTTCAAGGAGGAAGGAGAAGGAAGGTAAGTAGAAAGTTTTGATTTTGATGGATCTGAGTTTCACTTTTCTTCTCTACTCTTTTAGTTGATGGTGGGGCTTCTTGTGTGCCCAAGTGGTTGTGTGGATCTTTGGTGTCTATTATCTTGTTTTGGGTATATTATTGCTAGAAAGTTTGTAGGTATTGATCCGGGTTTGTATTGCATTAGGTCTTGCTTTATGACTTGTTGGATTTGATGTGGTGGATTTTGATGTTGTACTTGGGATTAATAGTTGCATGCATGTGTATCTCCTTGGTGGTAGAACCATTGAGGTAACCCCGATTCTCTGATGAGCCCGTCTTTGAGCACGAGGTTGTTAAATGGTAGCAAGGGAGGTAGGCCCATTTCATGCCCTAAGGTACAATTGGTCTCTAAGGGTTGCATTTGTCATCTTGTGAGAATTGGAGGTGTTGAACCTATAGAATTGTTGTTGGTGGTGGATAAGACTTTGAATGTCCTTTCTGATATTTTGAATTTTGGGGTAGTGTCCTTTGGTTTGACTAGTACATCGGTTATGCCTATAAGTCTCATGAGTAAGATCTCTAGTCCTTACCCTAAGAGGTTTATGGTGGTTTTGGTGATGATAATGTGGTTCATTCCCTAATGAGGTAGTGTATGTGAGTCATTCGAGGGTAGTGCTACAAGTTTAAGGAAGGAGGTTGGATGCTAGATAGGAGAGATGAGAATTTTGGTTGTAAGAGGTTGCCTAGGTCGTACGGTGCCGGGTGATGGCATTAAAGTGGACCCTAGTAAGACGAAGGTTATTAGCTATTAGACTAGACCTTGACTCCCTTGGGTGTTAGGAGCTTCTTGAGTTTAGCGGGCTATTACCGGAGATTGTGAGTATATTCTCTTTCGTTGTTGTTCCTATGACTTAGTGAGACCATTGTTGTGACTAATGTTTTGAGTACGGTGATTTGATAGGTCTGGGAGTTGCTATTTCTTGTATTATTCCTCCGTGCTAGTAGGATTCATGTACGTGGGTGTCTCGGATGGTTACGTGAGTCTATTGTGGCTAGTAGGGGTCTATAAGGGTTGCCCCATGTTATCATTGCATAGAGTATTGTCTTGTGATCTTGGTTGGACTTAGTTGAGGTGTTGGAGGTCTTGGGGTGGTTTGGCCACTTGCAGGTTGTAATATGATGGTTGAGGATGGTTGATCTATTTGGTCAATTACAATGGGATAGTCATTTCTCTAAGATTGATATTTGGTTCGAATTTTGTCTCCAAGTAAGGATGAAGATAGGTTATATCCTTTGGTGTCTTTTTGGATTAGTAGTGAGCATCATTAGTATTAGTGGAGTTATTTGGTTGATTTATGCATTGGCTATGTCTATGGGCTTCATGGATAGGGTATTAAAACCCTACCTTGTTATGTTTGTGGTGGCCACTAGTGATGAGGTATTGATTTGTTTGGAACTTGTGAATTATTTGGGGGTAGTGTTGTAGTCTTGGAGGATGAGAGGTTGTTTGCTAGATATTATAGGTGTGCATTGTGGATAGCAAGAAGGTGGTTAGGTTTCTTTAAGGATTATGGTATGAGTGTGCATTGGTTTTTCTAATAAGGCTAGTGTTGTGGTTGGTGCTCTAGGTAGCCTTGTGTGTATGGATAATGGTGGTAAGGAGATGCCTAGTAGATAATAGTAGAGAATAGTAGTATAGTGTTCTTGATGGTTCCAAATCTTCTTGGGTTAAGAGGTCTAGATTAAGCAAGGCCTTGACTCCGCCATATTGGAGTTGGACGTTTTGGGTGAGAGATGATAGAGTGGAAGTTGCCTCCCAAGGGAGAGATGGTATTTCGTGGAAACAAGTGGAATAGGTGTATTTAAGATTGACAATTGAGTTGAAGGTTATGAGTCCTTATAGACTGTAGAGGGAGGTTGGTAAGGTTGCATAAGTTTGGGAATTGCCTATGGTAGGGCTACGGTTTATCCAATTTGTCATGCTTCTAGGTGGAGGGAATGAGTTGATGACCCTAGTGCTATAGAACTTTTTGAAGTTGTGGGTGAGCTGGAGGATAAGTTGGCTTAGAAGGAGGTTCTTGTGGAGGTGTTGGATGGATGAGTGGAGAAATTGATTGATGATGATATAGTGTTCGTCAAGGCCCTTTGGAAGAGTTGTCTATCTGTATGTGTTTCTCAGAGACCTGGTGCGGACATGGAGAAACGATATCCATATCTCTTTCACTATTCAAGCTTATGATGACATGCCAAGTCCTTTCTATGATTCCAAGTCCCATGTTTCAGCCTCTATGTTATTCATGTGCGTTCATGTTTAAGTTGATAAGTTTATGATGATTTTACACTTATGCTGAGATCTTGAAAATGGTGTTTTTAATGTAATGTTGCATTCTTGTTGGGGCTGATTTGTTGATGATCGCTCTTGTATTGTACGTCCCTTTTACATTTGGGGACGAATGTTGCCAAGGGGTGATATTGAAACAACCCCAAAAAGTACCCGAAATTGTGCTTCGGAAGTACCCAGAATCGTGATTTCCATATATCTAAAAATCCATTTGTTATTTCGAAAATATGACTTCATATTCTTGTTTAGGTAGTCAAATTGAGTGGGAAATGGGTCTAACACAAATTTTAGAGCAACCGTATAAAATCCGAAAATCGCAAAAAATGCTATTTAGGAGGGTCAACTTTGAAGGGACATATCTCTTAGCACATAGAGAACTGGGTGGCCCACAACCTACCAAATTAAAGTACTTTGAATTTGATTTTCAACACACTTGGGTTCACCTCATTCCAAGTTCGGAGAAAGGGTTTATGCCCATTCTCATAGAACCTGTTTGTGTAGAAAATGCAGATTCCAGTGGGGTTTTGTCATCGCCTCCGCGATGTATCCCTGTTGTTGTTGGTGCCTGTTTGAAACTTTTCGGTCCAAGACTTTTAAGTCTTGGGCCTAAGGGTTCCCACAGTTGAAAATACATATACTTAAGCTTATTTCACCCTCATATTATCCTAAACATTCTCCAATACTCACTCAAACACTTAGACTCATATTTTACCCTAAATTCAAGTCCAAAACACCAGACCAATCTTAAGGATTTCATCAAGGATCTGATTCAACTTCAAGTCTCCATTTCCAATCTTCTTCAAGGGTTCTCCAAAGTCATGGTATGCCATGTTGAACCATTAGGTCCTTTCACCCATGGTGTCTAAGCTTCCTTTTTACTAATATTACATGATTTAAAGTTGATTTTACATGTGGGTCCTGTACATTAAGAAATTTACTGCACAGTGATTTGAGTTCATGACATTATGGTTGTTTTAGTATGTTTTGAGCTCTAAATTTTGGATGTAATGTAAGATTTGATGAGGGGTTTTGGAGTGTATGTCTTGAGGGTGTTGCAAGGTGTTGATTGATGGTTTTAAAATGGATTTTATTGAATGATTTCATCTCTAAATTTCATGGTCTTTTACCCCTATTACACACCCGCCAAGTGTTTGATAAAATGTCCGGCTAGGGTTTCTTGATGAATTGAAGGTCCAATGCATGTATTATGAGTTGAATGGTGTTATGATGATTATATGATGATGAAATAATGATGAATGATGATGAGAGGATCGTATGCATATGATGTATAATGAGGAGAGGATGTGTAGGTATATGATGACTTTGTGATGATGATAGGGATGTCTATATGATTTGTTTTCATGGAGAAGTACCTACGGTGTTGCATGTTGTTGTTGAGTCCTTATGTTTGTTGTGTTCTTGGGGAAATGAGTAGTTCTTGGGAAAAGGACATGTCGTAAGGTAGAGTGTTTAATGATTCTACAGAAAAGATCATATCGCAAGGTATGGACACCCTACCAAATAGGCCATCCGTAACGTAAAATAGTTAATTGTGCCTACCAAAAAGATATATCGTAAGCTATGAACATCCCACCAAAAAGGCCATGCCATAAGGTAGAAAGACTAAAAGCTCCCACCAAGAAGATCATATAGTAAGGTGTGGACATTCTAATGAAAAGCCCATGCCAGAAGATAGAATGACTCACGGTTCCTACCCAAAAGGTGATATCGTAAAGTAGGGAACGTCTTATACTTACCAAAAAGACTATGTCATACGTTAGGGATATTGATAACACTCTCCAAAAAGGTTATACCGTAAGGTGAGTGGGGGTCATTTGGCGAATTCCATGAAGGTTGGTACGAAGGGGTTTGAGTATGTTTCTTATATTGAGTTTATATTCTTTGATCATAATTTACCAGTATCTTTTACCTTGAGCATTGAGCATGCATGCAATATTGATGTACACCTATCCTTTGCTTACAATCATGCATTTCAATTATGTTGCCTATCTCTTGCTAACATTGCATACCACATACTTAGTACATTCGAACGTACTAACGCATACTCTATGCCTACATGATGTTACCATGTAGGAATCCGAGCTCCTATTGATTATTCTTGTGGCTAGATGGATTGTTCAGGTTAGCCTTTGGTGAGTCCTCCATTCCGGGGACAATGACTACTCTCTTGTAGTATGTTCTATGACTATCTTTCATTTATGTATGTATTAACTATGAGGGTGAGCCCGGTTGCTTGTCTTGGCCCCCGCTGTTATCTATGTAGTGGAGGTGTTGTTGGACATGTTATGTATTATGCTTGAGCTTTGACTCACTTATGATATTCAAGCTATTTAGGTATTAATCTCTCTCTCCCTTAGTCATAATTTCCCTTGTTTATGTTTCTTACGTTACTTTATAATGCTTCCGCGACCAAGGATGTGTAATGATATGCTATGAGGTTTGTTTGGGATTACTTAGGGTTCCCCATTCGCCGGTCACGTGTAGACCCTAGGCTTGGGTCGTGACAGCGCTTGACTTTCTCTAGTGTTTGGCATGATCTAGCATAGTAAGGAACAATCGTTAGGTGGGGAAAAGTTATCACAACTCTCGAGCATGACTTAGAACATAAAGAAGGGAAACATTTCCTAAAACGTCTCATAGCCTCCTATTCATAGTCATGTCGCGCTTCACAACTATGAATAGGACTCTAATTGACGTGTTGTGTTGGACTCCGAGGATCTATCAACCTAGTGCTTTGATACCAAGTTTTTCATAACACAAGCATAGGGCCTAGAATTGACACGGCGAAAGGGGAACCCGAAGGAACCCCAATCAAGCCTCTTAACTTGTCATTACACATCACTGGCCGCAGAAACATGTAAAAGACATAAAGTAAGAATAAGGGGCAAAGAGGATAAGGGATAGCTTGCAAAACATCATCATAAAGAGACAAGAGTCAAAGCTCATATCATAAATACATAACTTGTCCAACAAACACTTCTAAATACATAGATAAGAACGGGGGCCAAGACAAGGTTACCGGGCTCACCCTCATAGTCAAAGTAGAACATCAAGTAGAGTGTCTCAATACAAATGAAGGGAAAATATAGACCAAGGCCCCCAAAATGGAGGACTCACAAACTAACTTGAGTAGCCACGAACAAGCCACATGGAGGAGGAGGATGATCAACTTGGGCTCCAGGTCCTACATGGTGATATCATGTAGGCAAAAGCATGACTTAGTACATTTGAATGTAATAAGTGTGTAGGATGCAATGCAACTAGAAATAGGCATCATAATCAAAATGCATAACAATAGGCAATAGGCATAATATAGCAATATGACATGTATGATCAATACTAGAGTAAAACATGCTTGAACAACTCATGCTCATATAGGATATCATATGTGTAGAATAGGACAAATTAGATTTCCAAAGTACAAATCCCTTGGTAGGTTAGTGATAATGCTGCCCCATCACTTAGGTGGTGAAGTACTAACCCTTCATTCGGTTCATGAGTACAAACCCCAATTGGGTTGGTGATAATGCCGCCTCATTACCTAGGTGGTGAAATACTAACCCTTCACTCGGTTGATGAGTACAAACCCCCAACTCGGTTAGGGATGATGCCACCCCATCACTAGGTGGAGAAGTACTAACCCTTCCCTCGATTAATGAGTACAAATCCCCATCTCAATTATCCAGGTTCTTAGACCCCCGGATTGGGCGTGGTCTAATGCAACACTTTATATATAATTTATCATGTACATAAGCTCATTTCATCATCATAACATCAATTATATCATATCTCATGCTTTGGACCTTCAATTCCACAAGAAACCCTTGTCGGACATTTATCAAACACTTGGGGGGTGTGTAATGGGAGTAAAAGACCATGCAGTTTAGAGATAAAATTATGTAAGAAAATCTGTTGTAAGGCCACCAATCAACAGCTTGCAACACCCCCAAGATATTCACATCAAAAGCCCTTATCAAATCCAACATTAGATCCAAGATTTAGAGCACAAAACATGCTAAAATAACCATACTTTCATGAACTCAAATCACTATGCAGTAAATTTCTTAATAGACAAGACCCACATGTAAAATCAACTTTAAATCATGCAAATTGAGTAAAAAGGAGATTAGAGCACCATGGGTGGAAGAACCCAATGGCTAAAACCTACATACCTTAGCTTTGGAGAAGCTCTTGGTGAAGATTGAAAATGGAGGCTTGAAGGTTCAAGGAAATCCTTAGTTCCAGATGAGGATTTTGAGACTTGAATTTTGGAGTGAAAATATGGCTAAGTGTTTTGGGGAGTATTGGGAAATGTTTAGGATGATATAAGGGTGAAATTTTGCTAAGTATAAATAAAAACATGTTTGGGAACACCTGGGCCCAACACTTAGAATATTTTGGACGATCTAAAAAAATAGGCACCATTTTAACACAGAGGCACGTCGCGGAAGCGACCCCAGATTCCTCTTTAGAAATTGCATTCTTGAAATTTTGTAATTGCGAAATCTTTACTCTAAAATCAAGGCTAGACCCTTCCCCCCTAATTTAGACCCCCTGAATAAGAATATGAAGTCAGATTTTCGAAATAACAAATGGATTTGGAGCTATATGAAAATTAAAATTCTGGGCATTTCGAGACACTTTTTCGGGCACTTTTTTTTCTTTGGGTTGTTACACAATCTTGGATAGGCAAGTGAAGAGGTTGAGGAACAAGGAGGTAGTTTCCTTCAAGGATCTTTAGAGAAACCAACAAGTTGAAAGTGCCACATGGGAATCCAAGGTGGACATGCTAAAGCGATATCCATATCTCTTCCACTTTACTCAAGCGTAGGGTACTAATTATGTTTCCTTATGTGATTTCAAGTCTTAAGTTTCGGCCCACATGTCATTGTATTCATTCATGTATATATTAATAAGTTTTATGGTGATTTTGATGTTCATGTTGAGACTTTTTGAAAATAATGTTTTAAGTACATTTGTTGGATCTATGTTGGGCCAAAATCATCATGATTACCTTCCTTGTGTATGTTTTTGGACATTCAGGGACGAATTTTCCCAAGGGGGAGATATTGTGATACCCCGTAACTCCATGCTCTTATGTATCCATGTTTCAAGATTTATTTGTGTAGTTTGGGGGTGTAATTTGGTCATGGGAGACTTCTAGTACTTAGACGAGTTCAAAACTTCTCTATGAGTTGAGTTTTTGCTGTTTGTTCATGCAAGGGTGAACTTTAAATGAGCATAGCTTTTAGTACACTTGGAACTGGATGGCTCAAAATATGTAAAATGAAATCCCTTCGAGTTATCTTTATAATGCACTTGGTTTCACCTCATTTCAAGTTCGAATGAAGGAGTTATGACTGTTTCCATGAGACCCTCCCGTGTAGTGAAACCACACGGGCAGCTTGACAGAGAGTGAGGTGTTGGACGGGCCGTCTGGGAAGTCTTGAGCTAGAAAAGGCCATTTTTATCCTAAGACATGGGGCATGTCTAGTGGCACGAGCTGTGTGGCTTTCCACTGACCGTGTGGTTGGTTGTGGAGTGTGTGCAAGTGAGGAAGGTGAGCATGGGAGGGAGTTTTTGACTAAGTGTAGTGCCACGACAATGTTTGACAGGCCGTGGCAGGTCAAAATGACTCATGAGCAATGGGCGTGGGGGGGGGCCTGCAACACTTTTCTCTAAGTTTAGTTGGACGGACCACTACACGGACCGTGTAACACCACATGGCCTGTGAAAGTGGCTCGTCAAAATGACAATGATGATAAATTTTTCCGTAGTGTTTCAATTCCAATTTTTAGACTAAGTATCCTCTCATGGGCACTCTGCACAACCTGTGGAGTGCCACACAACTAGTATAACCTTAAGTGAGGTGATACTTTGCCAATTTTCCCTCCTTTTCACTAATGACGTTTTCGTAAATTTTATTTATTTTACTGATCTTTTTGGACTTCTAATGATATCTTAACCTCCTCAAAAGACGTAAACCCTATTCCAAAGGATCAAAGTCATTACTCTCATCTCAAATACACTCTCAAATTCTCTCAAGATTTTCCATCAAAACCCCAATATAAATTCAAGGAAACTCAAGAACAAGGTTGGATTTCAAGACTCCATTCCAAGCTCCCATTCTTTCCCAATTCAATTTCAAGAAGCTCAAAGTCTAAGGTATGTGGGTTTCAACCATTGGGTCCTTTCACCCATGGTGTCAAAGCTTCCTTTTTACCTAAATTGCATGTTTCTAAGTTTATTTTACTTATGGGTCTTCATTATGGACTTGACTATGAACTATGTTGGAGTTTTGTAATAGTGTGATTGTTTAAGTATGTTTTGAGCTATGAATCTTAGATCTATCATGAGATTTAATGAAAGGTTTTTAATGTATGTTACATGAGGGTATTAGCAAGTGTTGGTGGGTGGTTTTACATTAAGTTTTCTTACATGATTTCACTCTTGAATTGCATGGTTTTACACTAGCATAGCACACCCACCATGTGTTTGATTAAATGTTCGGTTAATGTATCTTTAGTTATTAAAGGCCTAATCATTGACATATGAGCTAAGTGATTTCGTGATGATGAAAGGGTGTTATGAAGGTGTTGATTCCATGAGAAGTATCTATTGTGTTGTAAGTTGACCATAGCCAATTGAGGGTGATGCCTCATTGGATGGGGGTGGTAAGCCATCAACCAATTGAGGGGTTGGTACCTCAATCACCTTGGATGGGGGTGTTAAGCCATCAACCAATTGAGGGGTTGGTATCTCAATCACTTCCGGCGGAGGGTGATCATGTTCGTCAACCAGTTGAGGGGTTAGTACCTCAATCACTTCTAAGGGGTGGTCTACCATAGATTCCAAGTACTAAGTTGCTTGGTCAATGATGATGGTCTATTCCTACACTTGTAATATGTTCCATATATAAGTATGTTTACTTCAAGTATCATTCATGCATGCCATACTGTTATATGATAATCTATTGCTTAATTATGTATTTGACTATGTTGCTTATCTATTGTTCCATTGCATCCTACATACTTAGAACATTCAAATGTACTAACACATGCTCTATGCCTACATGATGTTACCATGTAGGAACCAGAGCCCCACTTTATCATCCTTCTCCTCCACGTGGCTAGTGCCATATCTCTCAAAGCAAGTTGTTGAGTCCTCAACTCCGAGGGTATATATTTCTTGATTTATGCTATGTATTGACTCTTTTTTCTTTATTGTATGCCATGACTGTGAGGGTGAGACTAATTATTTGTCTTGGCCCCCACTAAGTTCTATGATTAGAGGTGTTGTTGGACAAGTTATGTAATGATGCTATGAGCCTTGACTCTCTTTTTCTCTATGATGTTTATGATATGAAAAATGTCCCTTAGCCCCGTGTTCCCTTATTTCTACTCTCTTATTATTGTTTATTTGCTTCTATGACCAAGGATATGTAATGATGGTAAGAGACTTTATTGGGGTCCTGTTACGACCCCTAAAATTGCCCGAAAATGTGCCTCGAAAGTGCCTGAAATCGTAATTTCCGTATATCTCAAAACCTATACGCAATATCAAATATCTGACTTTATATTCTTATTCAGGGGGTCATTTTTAGTGGAAAATGGGTCTAACCCCAATTTATAAGAAATCGATTAGCAATTTCGATTTTCCAAAAATGCAATTTCCAGTGAGGTATACACGTCACTTCCACGACATGCACCAGTGTTAAAACTGGTGCAGATTTTTGACTTCGGTCCAAAATTTTTAAGTCTTGGGCTTAAGTGTTTCCAAATGTGAAAATACCTATACTTAGCCATTTTTCACCCTCATATCATTCTAAACATTTCCTAATACTCATTCAAACACATAGCCAAATGTTTTACTCCTAAACTTAAGTCTCAAAACCATTTCCGATTTCTTAAGAATTGCAGTCAAGCTTCAAGTCTCCATCTCCAATCTTCATCAAGTTCATCTCCAAAGTTGAGGTATGTGGGTTTCTTTTATGGGTTCCTTTCACCCATGATACCCAAGCTTCCTTTTACTTAAATTTTCATAATTTGAAGATGATTTACTCATAGGTCTTATTTATTATGAAAATCACTGAACACTATGTTGGACTTTAGGAAATTATGACTGTTTTACTATGTGTTTGGCTATGAATCTTCGATCTATCTAGATTTGATGAAGGGTTTTGATGCATATTTCTTGAGGGTGTTACCAAGTATCTACTGATGGTTTTTACATTGGAATTTCTAGCATGATAGCACTCTTGAATTGCATGGTTTTACACTAGCACTACACACCCTTTAAGTGTTTGATAAAATGTCCGGCTACGGTTTCTTG
>JAPFFP010015428.1:0-39752 GCA_026153255.1 Solanum medicagineum
CAAAATTTGGTCCACCCCTTTGAGTTGGTACGTCTCCAACTCCGCCTTCTCATTTGGCCCAACGCCCACGATACACAAGATTTTATATACCTCATCAATAAACTCTTGTGGATCTTCATCTACCCTTGACCCATGGAAAATCATAGGATTCATCCTCATGAAGTCTCTTACCCTACCTCCCGGGGTATTAACATGAGGGGCTTAGGCATTTTGTTGGACTTGACTGGCCACTGCTTGGGCAAGCATAGTAAGAGCATCCCGGAGCTCACCATTTGTAGATTTCTCCTCAGGAGTTCGAACCCGTCTTCCTCTAGCATTTGGCATGATTTAGCATAGCGAAGAACAATAGTTAAGGGGGGACACTTATCACAACTCTATGGCATGACTTAGAACATGAAAAAGGGAAACATTTCCTAAAACGTCTCACAGCCTCCTATTCATAGTCATGGTGTGCTTCACAACCATGAATAGGAATCTAATCGACGCGGTGTGTTAGACTCCGATGATCTATCAAAGTAGTGCTCTAATACCAAGTTTGTCACAATCCAAGCCTAGGGCCTAGACGTGACACGGCGAATGGGTAACCCGAAGGAACCCCAAACAAGCCTCTTAATGTGTCATTACACATACGTTGTCACGAAAGCATATAAAAGACATATAGAATAGGAGCGGGCATTGGGGTTAAGGGAAAACTTGCCAAAACAACAACATTACATGACAAGGAGTCATGGCTCATATCATAAATACCCAACTTATCCAACAAACACCTCTAAATACATAGATAGAGCGGGCCTAAGACAAAGTAGCTCGGCTCACCCTCATAATTAAATAGAACATAAGAAAGTGTCTCAATACATAGATAAGAGGAAAACATAAACCAAGGTCCCCGAAATGGAGGACTCTCCAACAAGCTTGGAGTAGCACCATCTAACAAAGTGGAGGAGGAGGATGATCAACTTGGGCATCGGTTCCTACATGGTCATATCATGTAGTCAAGAGTATATGTTAGTATGTTTGAAAGTACTAAGTATGCGGGATGCAATGCAACAAGAGATAAGTTTCACAATCAACATGCATAACAATAGGCAATAGGCATGATATAGCAATATGACATGTATGATCAATGCATAAGTAAAGCATGCTTTAGTAACCCATGCTCATATAGAATATCATATGTGTAGAAGAGAGCAACCTAGATTTCCAAAGTATGAACCCCATCACTTAGGTGGATGAGTACTAACCCTTATCTAGGTTGATGATGATGCCACCCCATCTCCTTAGTGAATGAGTACTAACCCTCATCTGAGTTGATGAGTACTAACCCCCATCTAGGTTAGTGATGCTGCCAGCCCATCACTTTGGTGGATGATTACTAACCCTCATCTAGGTTATCTGGGCACTGGACCCCCCCCCGGATTGGACATGGTCTAGTTCTACACTTTATATAGGTTTCATCATATATATAAGCTCATCTCATCATCATAACATCATTCATATCATATCTCATGCTTTGGACCTTCAATTCCTCGAGAAACCTTAGCCGGACATTTTATCAAACACCTTGGGGATGTATGATAGGGGTAAAAGACCATGCAATTTAGAGATAAAATCATGCAAGAAATTTGTAGTAAAACCATCAATCCACACCTTGCAACACCCCAAGATATTCACATCAAAATCCCTCATCAAATCCAACATTAGATCAAAGATTTAGAGCTAAGAACTTGCTAAAACAACTATACTTCCATGAACTAAAATCACTGTGTAGTAAATTTCTCAATATAAAGATCCATATGTAAAATCAACTCTAAATCATGCAATATGAGTAAAAAGTAGATTTAGGCACCATGGATGAAAAGACCAAATGGTTCAACACCACTTACCTTGGCTTTGGAGAAGTTCTTGGTGAAGATTGACAATGGAGATTTGAAGCTTGAAGAGAATCCTTAAATCTGGATGAGGGTTTTGAGTCTTAGAATTTGGAGTGAAAATTTGGCTAAGTGTTTTGGGGAGTATTGGGAAATGTTTAGGATGATATAAGGGTGAAATTTGACTAACTATGATAAAAACACATTTGGGAAACTTGGGCCCAATACTTAGAATATTTTGGACTGTGCTTGAAAAATACACTGCCAGGCAAATACACATCTCCATGTCACGGAGAGGACGCGGAGAAGATTTTGTACTAAAGCACGCCCAAGGCGCGTCGCGGAAGCATCGCGAACATCTCATTGGAAATCATCATTATAAATTTATAATTGCTACTCTTTCGCTCTTAAATCAAAGTTAGACCCCTTGTCACCTAATTTTGACCCCATGATCACAAATATGATGTCGAATTTTTGAAATTACGAATGGATTTTTTGATATATGGAAATTAAATTTCTAGGCATTTCGAGGCACAATTTTGGGCACTTTTTGGAGTCGTTTCAAGTTCTTTTGGAAATTGAAACTTGACCCTATGGGTTCTACAATCAATAAAAGCATAGTAGGCATGCAACCAATCCATCCCAAGAATGACATCAAAATCTACCATGTCTAATTCAATAAGATCACAAGGCAAAAACTTATGCAAAATGCAAATAGGACAACTTCTATAAACTTTCCTAGCAACAATAGAGGCACTGATAGGAGTAGACACTTCATATGACTCATGCAACAACTCGGAGGCAACAAGGAACTTTTTAGCAACAAAAGGGGTAACAGAGGAAAGAGTGGCACCCGGATCAATCAAAGCATACATATCAAATTAAAAGATTTTCAACATACCGATAACAACATCAGGAACCTCACCAACCCCTTGCCTCAAATGTAGAACATAAAATCGATTGTGCCTTGGGGCACCACCTTGAGGACCACCTCTACCCAAAGGAATCGTATTTGCACCCCTGCCCTTGCCACGATTTCTTCGATATTCCGCATTCTTGTGACCAAGCTCCCCACATTCATAGCATGTATTAGAATCCTTCAAACATGGGCCTCCATGACTCCTTCCACATTTAGAGTACACATCATTAGGAGCCACACGACTAACACCTTAAGGCTTAGGGAAGTCTCTGGCAAACCCTCTATTAGTAGCATGAGTAGGCCCTTGGGCTTGAAAAAATCTAGCACCCTATTGGAATTTACCCTCAAATTGGGCCCTCTTGGCCTCATGCGCCCTTCTCTTCCTCAACTTCTCTTTTTCCATTTGCTCAACATATGTTATCAACCGAGATAGGTCCATGTCACTAATTAGCATGGCAGACCACCATTCTTCACTTACCAAGTCAGAAACTCTCATGACGAACTTATTCATCCTAGATTTAGGATTGGCCAACAAATAAGGAGCATACTTTGAAAGTTGATTAAACATGAGGGCATACTCCATCACACTCATAGCACGTTGTTTCAAGTTTAAGAACTCTACCATCTTAGCTTCCCTAAGCTCAAGAGGGAAAAAGCGATTAAGGAAAGAAAATTTGAACTCCTCCCAAAACACCACATTACCAATCCCCTTTTCACCTTTCCATTAGTCATACCATATTTGATCTACCCCTTTGAGTTTGTACACCCCCAAGTCCGCCTTTTCATTTGGCCCAATACCCATCATATTCAAGATTTTGTAAACCTTATCAATGAACTCTTGTGGATCTTCATCCATCTTTGACCCATAGAATACCGAAGGATTCATCCTCATGAAGTCCCTTACCCTAGCTCCCGGGGTAGTAGCATGAGGGGCTTGGGCCCCTTGATTGACTTGGTTGGCCACAACTTAGGCAAGCATAGTGAGAGCATCCCGGAGTTCACCATTGTTAGGTTGCTCCTCGGGAATTTGGGCCCTTCTTCCTCTAGTGTTTGGCATGATCTAGTATAGCAAAGAACAATCGTTACAGGGAAAACTTACCACAACTCTGTAGAACGACTTAGAACATAAAGAAGGGAAACATTTCCTAAAACGTCTCATAGCCTACTACTAATAATCATGGCACACTTCACAACCATGAATAGGACTCTAATCGACGCGGTGTGTTAGACTCCGAGGATCTATCAACCTAGTGCTCTAATACCAAGTTTGTCACGTCCCAAGCCTAGGTCCCAGTCATGACACAACACAAGGGGAACCCGAAGAGACCCCAAGCAAGCTTCTTATAACATCATTACACATCCTTGGTCATGGCAGCAATAAAACAAGCATCAAGAGATAATAGAGTAGGGCAATCGGGGCTAAGGGAAAACACTTTCACATCATAGACATCAAGAACAATAGATCCAAAGCTCTTACCATAGATATATTACATGTCCAACAAACACCTCTAATACATTGATAAGAGCAGGGGCCAAGACAAAGCAACCAGGCTCACCCTCATGTCAAATTAGAACATAAGGGAGAATGTCTCAATACATAATAAGAGCAACTAGACTAAGGTCCCCGAAGTACATAACTCACTAACTAGCTTGAGTAGTATTGAACTACCCATTTGGAGGAGGATGATCAACTTGGGCGCTGGTTCCCACTTGGTGATATCATGTAGGCAAGAGTACACGTTAGTACGTTTGAATGTACTAAGTATGTAGGATGCAATTCAAAAAGAATTAGGCATTATTGTCAAAATGCATAATAATAGGCAATAGGCATAATATAACAATATGGCATGTATGATCAATGCATACGTAGAACATGCTTAAGTAACTAATGCTCACAAAGGATATCATATGTGTAGAAGAGACCAAGCTAGCTTTTCAAGGTACAAACCCCTTGGTGGTTGATAATGGTTTCACCTCATCACCCTGGTGGTGTGGTAAAAACCTCTCACATGGTTGATGATAATCACACCTTATCTATGCAACAAGAACGTGGGGCAGCCTTTATAGACCTTCTAGCCATAATAGACTCACATAACAATTCGGGACACACATGAATCTTACTGGCAGAAAAGGAATAATGAACGAAATAGCGACTCCCAGAACTATCAAAGCATACACAACAAAAATCAAGAAAACCATTAACATACTAGTAGCATCATATGGCACCTCATCCCATTCTTACCTCCTTTGAAGAGCATAGAACCAATTACGTCTCAGAGCACCCCCTTGATCAACATCACTACCTTTATCCTTGTTTTGAACATATGGACAATCCAGAATTTTGTGGCCTATCTCACCACACCTAAAGCATGCACCCATGTATCTCCAATATATGGCACTATATTTCTCCCACATTTTGCGCATCTATGACGAGTTGCATCCTTACCACCTTCTCTTTTTCCTATGTTTCTCCCACTCAAGTTGTTCAGGAAAAGTCATGAGCCGAGACAAATCCATATCTCTTACAAGCATCGCGGTATGACACTCTTGATTAACCAAATCGGATACCCCCATCACAAACTTATCAATCCTTGACCTAGGGTCGGCCACCAAATGTGGAGTATACTTGGAAAGCTTGTTGAACATGAGAGCATACTCCCTCACACTCATGGAACCTTGCTTGTTCATAAACTCCATCATTTTAGCCTCTCTCAACTTAAGAGGGAAGAACCAGTTGATGAAGGTAGCTTTGAACTCCTCCCAAGGAATAGCATCATGGTTTCTCCTCCCCACCTTCCATTGCAATAACCAAGTTTGAGCTGCACCATTTTGTTAATAAACTGCTAGATCTTCTTTTTTCTTCAAACTTATGCTTATGATGGATAGCACCTTATATACCTCATCTATGAATTCTTGGCTGTCCTCATCCACCTTAGACCCGTGGAACTCCGGTGGGTTCATCCTTGTAAATTCCTTCACCCTAGAGGCCGGAGTAGGATTACCCCTTGGTTGAATTAATAAGTAATGGCATGGGCCAACATGGTTATAACATTCAAGAACACAACATTGGTATCCCCTCCACCTTAAGGAGCGGGGTAGGCCAGTTGTCCCTCGAGTATACGATCTCTTCTTCCTCTTAGGATAGGTATTATGTAGCATAGCAAAGAACAATTGTTAGGGCAGGAAACCTAAACTCAACTTCTATAGCACAACATACAGTAAGGATAAGGGAAACATTTCCTAAAATGTCTCATAGTGTCACGACCCTAGCCTATAGCCTAGACGTGACCGGCGAATGGGGAACCCGATGGAACCCCAAACAAGCCTAATAGCATATAAAACATCATAAGAAACATGAACAAGGGGAAATGGGACTAAGAAAGAAAGAGAGAGTTTAATACTTAAATAACATATATGAGTCAAGCTCAAGCGTAATACATAAGTTGTCCAACAATACCTCTAAACATAGATACTTAGCAGGGGCCAAGACAAAGCAATCGGGATCAGCCTCATAGTCAAAATAGTAATAAAGAAGAAGGAATCAATAAATAACAAAAGAAATATACACCAATGTCCTTGGAATGGAGGACTCACTGATAAGCTTGAAATCGTACTAGCAATGTGGGTGGAGATGCTCAAGCGCGGCTCCGGTTCCTACATGGTCATATCATATAAGTATAGAGTTTGCATTAGTACATTCAAATGTACTAAATATTTGGGATGCAATGCAACAAGAGATAGGCATCATAACCAAAATGCATAATAATAATCAATAGGTAGCATAGTAAGAAAATGACATGTATGACCAATGGTTAAGTAGACCATGCTTTGCAAGTCATTCATCTTACATAGATCATAATATATAAGTGTGGGAAGAAACCTCAACCGACATAACATAAGACCTTTTGGAGGGGTAGCCTTCCTTGCGGGAGCCTATCCCTTTTCAGATTAAGTGACATTCTTTACATGATCCCATCCCTTTTCGCATTAAGTTACATTCCTTACGGGAGCACGTCCCTTTTGGGATTAAGACATTCCTTATGGGAGCCCACCCCTTTACGAATTAAGTGACATTCCTTCTGGCAGTGAAGCACTTTTTCATTCCACTATTAAGAAAGCAAGTAATGAAACTAAATGAAACGATTTTTAAAGTAATTAATTCAAGTATGAAACGTCAAAGCAAGTAATGAAACTCTTATTGCTTTGTTTAAAGCTTTTCATTAATGCTTTTCAACTATGAAACTTAACTAGACTTAACATTCCTTAGGGGAGCCCAACCCTTTTCGGATTAAGTGGCCTTCCTTACGGGAGCTCGTCCCTTTTCAGATTAAGTGACCTACCTTACGGGAGCCCTTCCCTTTTCGGATTAAGTGACCTTTCTTACCGGAGCCCATCTCTTTTTAGATTAAGCATTTCATAGAACTAGCTCCTCAAACCATTACATTTGAACCATCAAAAAAGAACTCCTTATTTCCCAGGAACACAACAAACATAAGAACCCAACAACAACATGCAACAACATAGGTACTTTTCCAAGAAAACAACTAATATAGACATCCCTATTATTACCAAAAAGTTATCATATACCTACACTTCCTCTCCTCATTATACATCATATGCCTACCATCATTCCATCATTATTTCATCATCATATAATCTTCATCACATCATTTAACTCATAAGACAAGCACTGGACCTTCAATTCCTCAAGTAACCCTAGCCAGAGATTTTATCAAACACTTGGGGGGGTATAGGGTGTAAAAGACCAAGCAATTTAGAGATGAAATCATGCAAGAAAATCCATTGTAAAACTATCAATTAACACCTTGAAACACCCTCAAGACATACACATCAAAACCCCTCATCAAGTCCAACATTAGATCTAATATTTAGAGCTGAGAACATGCTAAAACAACCGTACTTTCATGAACTAAAATCACTGTGCAGTAAATTTCTCAATATACAAGACCCACAGGTAAAATCAACTTTGAATCATGCAATATTAGTAAAAAATAGGACTATGCAACATGGGTGAAAGGACCCAATGGTTCAACACCACATACCTTAGCTTTGGAGAATCCTTGAAAGAGATTGAAGATGGAGACTTGAAGCTTGAATGAAATCCTTGAAAAAATCCTTTAGATTGGTCTTGTGTTTTTGGTCTTGAATTTAGGGTGAAATATGAGTCTAAGTGTTTGAGAGGATATTGGGGAATGTTTAGGGTGATATGAGGGTGAAATAAGGCTAAGTTTAGGCATTTTGACACATGGGAGGGTCTAGGCCCAAGACTTAAAGCCTTGGACCCAAAGCAGAAAATTGGCCAAAATAACAATGGCGCGCGTCGCTCCCCAGACGCGGATCCCCACTATTTTTAGCTCACTTCAAAATTTCATAATTTGATTCGGTTGCTCTAAAATCGGGTTTAGACCCTTTTCCCCCTAATTTGGACCCCCTGAAAGAATATGAATTCGGATTTTCGAAATAACAAACGGAGTTTTAGATATATGGAAAACAAGATTTCGGGTACTTCCGAGGAATGCTTTTAGGCACCTTTTGGGGTCGTTTCAATATCTTCCCCTTGGGAACATTCGTCCCCAAATGTAGAAGAGATGTACAAGACAACAATAATCATAAAGAGATCATCCCCAACAAGAATGCAACAATACATTTTAAAACACCATTTTCAAAACCTCGACGTAAGAGTAAAATCATCATAAACTTGCCAACTTAAACGTAAATGCATATGAATGACATAGGGTCTGAAACATAGGACTTGGAATCATAGTAAGGACTTGACATGTCATCATAAGCTATAATAGAGTGAAAAAAATACGGATATTGCTTCTCCATGCCCACACCAGCTCCCCGAGAAACACATACGAATAGATGACTCTTCCAAAGGGCCTTGACAAACACTACAACCTCATCATCAACTTCTCCACTCATCCATCCAATGCCTCCACGGGGACCTCCTTCCAAGCCAACTTTTCCTCCACACCACCCATAATTTCAAAGAGTTCTATAGCACTAGAGCCACCAACATATCTCTTCAACATAGAAACATGAAGAACCGGACAAACCATAATCATATCCCTAGGAAAATCCCATCCATATGCAACCTTACCAACTTCTTCTACACTCTAAAAGGACATCACAACCATAACTCATTTGTCAACTTAACCACACATATTCCACTTTTTGCCATGAGCCACCATCTCCTCCTTGGGGGACAACCTCTACTCGACCATCTCTTCTCCCAAAACTTCCAACTCTAATAAGGCGGAAACAAGGCCTTGCCTAATCTAGACATCCTAACCCAAGAAGATTTGGAACCATCAAGAACGTTACACCAACATGCTCAACTTCCCACAACCTAACTTCCAATCTAACCAACTGATGGACTCCACTAGGCATCTCTTTACCACTATTATCCACACATATTATACCACCTAGAGCATTAACCACAACACTAGCCTTATTGGAATAACCAATGCACACTCATACCATAATTCCTAAGGAGTTCTAACAAGCTTCTTATTATTCTCAACTCACATCTATCATATTAAAACCTTACGGGTCCTACCACCAAGGAGACACAACGTGCATGCAACTATCCCTTTCTAAGTACCATATCCAAATCCACCACATCAAATCCAACAAGCCACAAGGAAAGACCTAATGTAATATGAACATGGAATAATACCTATGAACCTTCTAGCAACAATATACCAAACAAAAAAGATAGACTCCAAAGATCCACACCACAACTTGGGCACACAAGAAGCCCCCACTAGTAACCAAAAAGAATAGAGAAGAAATAGTTGCACACCGGGCCTAACAATGCATCCATAACAAAGCCAAGGAAACTTTAACATACTGGTAACAACATCAGGAGCCTCATCCACTTCATGCCACCTTTGAGGAGCATAGAACCTATTTTGCCTAGGAGCATCCCCTTGGCCTTGAGAGCGACCATCTCTACCTTCGGTTTAAGCATGGGGAAAATCAATGACCCGGTGACCCATTTCACCACATCCAAAGCAAGCACATGATTTCCTCCAACATGGGCCACCATGGTTTTTCCTAGACGTAGGGCACTTGGGCTTGGGCCCTCTACTATTACCACCTTGGCATCTTAGGTTATCATAAGCAATCCTTCCATTAAGAGCATTGGAAGACCCTTGGCCTTGATGGAACCGGCCACCCCTGGGACCTTGAAACTTACCATCAATTCGGGCCCTCTTGGCCTCTCTATTCTTCTTCTTCCTCAACTTCTCCTCTTCCATTTGTTCCGCATAGGTCATCAACCGGGACAAGTCCAAGTCACCAATCAACATATTGGACTGGCATTCTTCACTCACTAAATCGGACACCCACAACACAAACTTGTTCATTCTAGACCTTGAGTCGGCAACTAAGTAAGGAGCAAACTTTGAAAGTTAGTTGAACTTAAGGGCATACTCCCTCACATTCATTGACCTTTGTCTCAGATTCAAGAATTCCACCAATTTTTTAGCTTCCCTGTGCTTAGCAGGGAAGAACAGATTAAGAAAAGCTACCTTGAACTCTTCTCAAAGCACCACATCGCCAACTCCCTTTTCTTCCTTTCATTGGTTATATCATATTTTTGCTACTTCTTTTAGTTGGTAGGTCGCCAACTCTGCCTTTTCTTCTGGCATCACACCAATAATAGCCAATATCTTGTAGACCTCATCAATGAACTCTTGAGGGTCCATATCAACCTTTGACCAATAGAATTCTGGGGGATTCATTCTTATGAAGTCTCTCACCCGAGAGGCCAATGTTGGTGCATAAGGGGCTTTAGCTCCTTGATTTGCTTGATTAGCCACAACTTATGCAAGCAAGGTGAGAGCATTCCGAAGCTCCCCATTGGCCGGTTGCTCCTCCGGAGTACAGGTCCATCTTCTTCTTATGTTCGACATGATCTATCATAGTAAAGAACAATCCTTAGGGGGAAACCTACTCCAACTCTATGGCACGACTTAGAACATGAAGAAGGGAAACATTTCCTAAAATGTCTCATAGCCTCCTACTCATAGTTGTGGTGCACAACACAACCATGAATAAGACTCTAATCGACACGATGTGTTAGACTCCGAGAATCTATCAACCTAGTGCTCTGATACCATCTTTTTCATGACCCAAGCCTAGGGCCAAGATGTGCGTGATGAATAGGGAACCCAAAGGAACGCCAAACAAGCCTCATAGCATATCATTAAACATCCTTGGTCGCGAAAGCAATATAAAACATCATAACAAACATGAACAAGAGGAAATGGGCTTAAGGCGAAAGAGAGAGTTTAATACTTAAATAACATAGATGAGTCAAGCTCAAACGTAATGCATAACTTGTCCAACAACACCTGTAAACATAGCTTCTTAGCAGGGTCCAACACAAAGCAACCAGCTAACCCTCATAGTCAAAATAACAAAAAAGAAGAAGGAATCAATACATAACATAAGAAACATAAACAAATGTCCCCAGAATGGAGGACTCACCAATAAGCTTGAGTGAAACCATCCCTTTTCGGATTGAGTGACATTCCTTACGGGATCCCATCCTTTTTTCGATTTAGTGACATTCCTTACGAGAGCTCGTCCCTTTTCGGGTTAAGTGACATTCCTTATGGGAGCCCATCCCTTTTTTGGATTACGTGACATTCCTTACATGAGCCTATCCCTTTTTGGATTAAGTGGCCTTCCTTACAGGAGTCCGTCCCTTTTTCAGATTAAGTGACCTTCCTTACGAGAGCCCGTCCTTTTTCGGATTAAGTGACCTTACTTATGGGAGCCCATCCCTTTTCGGATTAAGCATTTCATAGAACTAGATCATCAATCTATTACGTTTCACCCATCAAGAAAGAACTCCTTATTTTCCTAGGAATACAACAAACATAAAAAGCCAATAACAATATGTAACACCATAGGTACTTTTCCATGAAAAAAACTCATATAGACATCCTATCATCACCACAAAGTCATCATATACCTACACTTCTTCTCCTCATTATACATAATATGCCTACAATCATCTCATCATCATTCCATCATTAATTTATCATCATATAATGATCATAACATTATTAAACTCATAAGACATGCATTGGACCTTCAATTCCTCAAGTAACCCTGGCCAGACATTTTATCAAACACTTGGGGGGATGTAATGGGGGTAAAAGACCATGAAATTTAGAGATGCAATCATGCAACAAAATCCATCGTAAAACCATGAATAAACACCTTGCAACACCCTCAAGATATACACATCAAAATCTCTCATCAAATCTAACATTAGATCCAAGATTTAGAGCTCAAAACATGCCAAAACAACCATACTTTCATGAACTAAAATCACCGTGCAGTAAATTTCTCAATATACAAGACCCACATGTAAAATCATCTTTAAATCATGCAATATTAGTAAAAAGGAGGCTTAGGCACAAAGGGTAAAAGGACCCAATGGTTCAACACCACATACCTTACCTTAGGAGAACCCTTGAAAGAGATTGAAGATAGAGGCTTGAAGATTGAATGAAATCCTTAAGATTGGTCTTGAGTTTTGGGACTTGAATTTAGGGTGAAATATGAGTCTAAGTGTTTGAGAGGATATTGAGGAATGTTCAGGGTGATATGACGGTGAAATAAGGCTAAGTTTACGTATTTCCACGCATGAGAGGGTCTAGTCCCAAAACTTAAAGCCTTGGACCCGAAATAGAAAACTGGCCAAAATAACACTGGGGACGCGCCCCAAACACAGATCCCTACTGTTTTCAGCTCACTTGAAAAATTCATAATTCGATTCGGTTGCTCAAAAATCGGGTTAGACCCTCTGCCCCTAATTTTGACCCCTTGAACAAGAATATGAAGTCGAATTTTTGAAATAACAAATAAATTTTTAGATATATGAAAACAAGATTCCCGGCACTTTCGAAGCATGCTTTTGGGCACTTTTAGGTGTCCTTTCACATAGCCTCTTACTCATAGTTGCGATGTCGAACATACCATAAATAAGACTCTAATCTACGTGGTGTGTGGGATGCCGAGGACCATTAACAACCTAGTGCCATGATACCAAGTTTTTCATGACCCAACCCTAAGGCCTAGATGTGACATGGTGAATGGGGAACCCGAAGGAACCCCAAGCAAACCTCTTAATATATCATTACACATCCTTGGTCGCGGAAGCAATAAAACAACAATAAGAGAATAGAAATAAGGCAAAAGGACTAAGTGAGTCTTTCATAGCTGAAAACATATGAGAGTTAAAAGGTCAAGGATCATAGCATCATTATATAACCTATCCAACAACACCTTTAACCATAGAACGGGTGGGAGCTAAGACAACTTTCCAGGCTCACCCTCTTAGTATCAAAGTTCAACATAAGATATCACAAAAGTAGGAGTGTAAAGCTAACATCCCAGAACATGAGAACTCACCAATAGTTATTCTTCTAGATGACCGACTAGACACGGGGAGTATAATCTAGAGGAGCTCCGGTTCCTACATGGTAACATCATGTAGGCATAGAGGAGACGTTAGTACGTTTGAATATACTAAGTATATAGGATGCAATGTGACAAGAGATAGGCAACATAGTAAAAATGAATAAGAATTAGCAAGAGATAGTATAAGATCAGCATGGCATGCATGATCAATGCTTGAAAACATGCTTAGTAATAATTGTGAAATGTAAAACCAATTGAGTATACATATGCTCAACCCTTAACAAACATGCTTGACAATGGACAAGTAGTTACCCATCACCTTACGGTATAGCTCTTTTCAGAGAGTGTAGCCGATACCCCTACTTTATGACATAGTCCTTTGGGTAGGTAGTATGAGATACCTCTTACCTTATGATTCAATCCTTTCGGTAAGAGTCATTATTGATTCTACCTTACGACATGGACTCGTCAGTAGAAGTCCTTAAGTATCCTTACCTTACGACATAATCTTTTTGATAGTAAGGTGGGTGTGCTTACATTATGACATGATCTTATCGGCAAGAGAGATCTTACCTTATGGCATGTCCTTTTTTGTAGGTGCTCCCTACCTTATGATATAATCTTTTAACGATGAGTCATTCTACCTTACAGTATGGCCTTTTCGGTAGATTGTCCCTACTTTACGATATAATCTTTTAGCTAGGGGTACCTATTAGCTCATCAAACCATCACATCAAAGGATCATGAATAACTCCATATTTATTATGAAGGAAAAACATAGTATAAAGGTTCCAAAATCTTATTGTAGATCATGGAAGCTTTTCAAGAGTTTTAAACATGTTTGGGAACCCATAAAGTGTCACAACATACTTGTCAAGTAAAGTAACACAGAAGTCCTTCATCAACATCAAGAATCCTTGAAAAGGCATTTTATTAAGCACTTGGTGGGTGTGCCATACTAGTGTAAAACCATGCAACTAAAGAGTGAAATCTTGAAGTAAACAACCAACTAACACTTGGTAATGCCACCTCGTAAAGTACATCAAAACCCTTCATCAAATCTCAATATAAATCAAAGATTCACAGTTCAAACATGCTTAAACAGTGACACTTTTATAAAACCCCAACATAGTTCATAGTCAAATTCACAATAAAAGACCCATATATAAAATCAACTTAGAAACATCTAATTTAGGTAAAAAGCAAGCTTGGGCACTATGGGTTAAATGACCCAATGGTTGAGACCCATATACCTTAACTTTGGAGTTTTTGTTGAAGAGGATTAGAATGAAGACTTGAAGCTTGAGTAAAGTCCTTAAGATCCGGAATGAGTTTTGGCACTTGAATTTTGAGTGAAATATTTGTCTAAGTATTTGAGAGAGTTTAAGCGAATGTCTTCTATCATATAAAGGTGAAATAGGGCTAAGTATAGGTATTTTTATGTTTGGAAAGGCTTAGCCCCAAGAACCAGAAGTGTTGGACCGAAACAACCAAAACAGTCAAAAAAATATACAGAGGCACGCCCTTGGCGCATCACGCCTTGGGCCCGAAAGCCTTTTAATGTTTTATACGGTTGCTCTAAAATTGGAGTTAGACCCATTCTCCATACAATTTTTCCCTCTGAACAAGAATATGAAGTTATATGTTTCATATCACGCACGAATTTTGAGATATATGAAAATTACGATTTCGAACACTTCCGAGGCACATTTTTGGGCACTTTTTGGAGTCATTTCATATAGTGCCCTTGGAGGTTGTGGGTGTTATAAAAGATAATTTGACCTAAGAGGAGGTCCCCATGGAGATTTTGGATAGACAAGTGAAGAGATTGAGAAACAAAGATGTACCTTCCGTTAAGGTCCTTTGGATGAACCAACAAGTTGACACTGCCACATGGGAAGCCGAGGCCGACATGAGAAAGCGATACCCCTACCTATACCACTCTGCACAAGCTGAAGGTACTAATTTAAATCCCATATATGATTTCAAATCTTAAGTTTTGGCCCTCATGTTATATTGCGTGCATCCATGTTTTGTGGTGACAAGTTTACGGTGATTTTGACATTCAAGTTGAGATTTTTTAAAATGATGTTTAAGTGCATTTGTTGCATTCATGTCGGGATAAACACTTCATGATTACTTCTCTTATGCATATTGTTTTGACATTCAGGAACGAATGTTTCCAAGGAGGAGATATTGAAATGGCCAAAAAATGTTCTTTGACATGGCAATAATTGTAATTTCCATACATCTCAAAATCCATGCGTGATATCAAAAACTAGACTTCATATTCTTTATCAGGGGGCAAAAGTGAGTGGAAAATGGGTGTAACCCAGAATTTAAAGGATCCATAGTGAAAAGTAAATTTCGCTGATTTTGGAATTCTAGAGAGTATCCGCACCCTGGCCGCGACACACCAAGGGCGCGGAGCATTGTAAAATGTTCCTTTGCGTTAGGTCCGTGTGATACCTCGTAACTCCATTCTCTTGTATCTATGTTTCAAGCCTCATTTTGTTAGGTTGGGGTTGTATTACGTTCACGAGAGACTCCTAGTACCTAAACGAGTTCAAGAATTCCCCAAGAGTTGAGTTTTGGGTGATGGTTCATGCAAGGGTCAACTTTAAACTAGAATAACTTCTAACACACTTGGAATTGGGTGGCCCACTATATGTCAAATGAAATCCCTATGAGTTAGCTTTCCAAGGCACTTGGTTTCACCTCATTTAGAGTTCAGAGTCAAAAGTTATGGCCAGAGTCAAAAGTTATGGCCATTTTACTGAACACTGCCAGTGCAAAGTTGCACTACGAGCCTACAATTACAAGTTGTAGGTCGGGGTATGACTTGTAGGTGAAACTCATAGCAATTTCCAAAACTTCTAAATTGAGCCTAGGGGTCATGTGAGGGGTCCTACGAGTCATAGTGCTACCTACGGGTCGTAATGGGGCATGTAACAGCCGTTAGATAGCTTTTCAGGAAGTGTTATTTTGGTCCTTTCCCACCCTTTCTGAGCTCTAGATTGACGTTTTTATGCTCATTTAAGATTCCAAAACCCTTATGTTCTTCATTGTATTGATAAAGTACTTTCTTAAACCCTTATACTAATATTTTTACTCCAAATTCAAGTGGCCAAATCTCCACTGGATCTAAGAATTTCCTTCAAGCTTCAAGCGTCCGTTGTCAATCTTCATCAAGAAATTCTCCAAAGCTAAGGTATGTGGTATTGAACCATTGGGTCTTTTGACCCTTGGTGCCTAAGCCTCCTTTTTACTAATATTGCATGATTTAAAGTTGAATTTACATGTGGGTCTTGTATATTGAGAAAGTTACTGCATTGTGATTTTAGTTCATGAAAGTATTGTTGTTTTAGCATGTTTTGAGCTGTAAATCTTGGATCTAATGTTATATTTGATGAGCGGTCTTGATGTGTTGACAAAATACAATGTATCTGGTGCCTGAAATAAGGGATTTTGTGAGTTCTTAAAGCGACTTCTTAGTGTTCTGATGTGTATTTATGTTAATCTTGCAGAAAAGTTAGGTTGGCATGATTTTGAAAAAAAGTTGCAGTTTTTGCTGAGATATATGCCTTACGAGCCAACCTACAAGTCGTAGCTCAAACTGCGAGTCATAGGGTGGTGTCGTAGTAGGAATCAGAGACCAAAAATCAAAAATTTGCCAAGTAAAGGATACTCCTACGAGGACATCCTATGAGTCATAAGACACACTACAACTCGTATAGGTGGACTCCTAGCAAGAATCAGAGAGAAAAAATATTGGACCAAAAACTGAAGACCAAGACAACGAGACAAATATATGTTGTAGCCCAAGAAACAACTCGTACCTATGGGTCATACTAGTTCAGTCCAAGATGCCAAGAACCTGATATATCTCCCTGACTACAACTCATAGGTCATCCCACGAGTCGTAACTGCGAGACTTATCATCTGCCAGTTGTCTTTTCTATGTAAATTCTAGGATTATTTTGTAAATACTATATATAGATTATGTTAGGTTTCTGAGAGAGGGTTCGACCAGTAGACAATATACCATTATATTTTGACACTTCTCTTAGTTTTTTAGGGTAGTTTATTGTTTTATATTGGAAAACCCATTTTGGGGGTTGCAAATCTTACCTTGTACTCATTGTTGATCGATCAAGCTTTTGGATTTGCAACTTGTGGTGCCTATTATCTTCATGGTTATTGGTAAAACTCTTAACATTGTTTATCATGTGCATTTTTATGTCTTTTGGTTTAGCCATGAGTAGCTAAGCACCCAACGACTTGGTGTTGTGGGAACTATAGGTAGTTGATTTGAAATAACCTAGGTTTCTTGCATTTCTATGATTTGGACTTTGCATGTATTATCTATTTTCCTTCATTTGTATTGTTGTTTATTAGTGGCCAACACCAAACCCCACCTACTATCATGATCGCGACCAAGGTAGTGACAAATAAGAAAAAGGAAGTAAATGACAGAATTGGATTGGTGTGTTCTCGTCTAATCAACCAAACCTAACCAAGGGGAAGTTGACCAGGACTATTGGTAATGGTTAGTTGGCACGCCATGGTGGCCGACTAAGTGCCACGGTGAAATTCGACCTTCACCTTTACAAGAGGGCTTGAAGAACCTAAGTTATCGTCCTGCATGCAAATCACAATTGTAGTTATGTTATATAAGGTAATCGAGTTGACGAACCATGGGGAACACAATTCCCGAGTTGTCCCCAAAATTGAGTATTTCCTTGCATTTAGTGTTTATTTTATTTTGTTTTTGAGTCACAAACACCCGCCCCCCTTATTTAGAGATTATAGTCATAAATATTACAAATAATTAGTAGTGTAGTCCTATAGTCAAGCCCTGTATTCCCTATGGATTCGACCCTAACCTCGGTTAGGTTAATTGCTGGCAGCGACTAGTTTCTTATTGGAGTGTGAATATCATCAGAAATTATGGCACTGTTGTTGGGGAATACAACTAGGTTTTGATTTGATTTCACTATTGCTTAGTTCTAGTGTTGATTTCTGGAGTCTCTTGTACTTTATTTTTGTTTTTGTTTTTGTTGTTTGATTTTGTTCACAGGGTATACTAGGTTGTATGCCCAACACGAGGAGCCAACGCAATCCCTTAGCTCCACTAAATAAGGAGATCCATCGACTACCAAGAAAAATGGCTTAAGTGAATGATGATATTGAGGTTGAGGAGCATATGCACACGAATGAGGATATGGATAGAGAGGAGAATCCACCACAAAGGGGTAATAGACCACAACTGAGGGACTTCAATGAGAATGCTTATGGATGAAATCAATATCGATAGAACTCTATAGCTATGGATGTTACCGGTGCTATAGTACTGCCTCCTTAACCGGTAGTTAGTAAGTTCACGGTATTTAGTGGATTGCTCCAAATGCTCCAAAACCATGGTTGTTCACAGGACTACCATCTGACGATCCCCACCTTCATCTTCAAAATGTGGTGTTTTTTGGCGAAAGTGTCATGGGCACACAAAACCTTTCTCTTGATGCTATGGTTTTAAGAGTGTTTCCACTATCATTGACTAACAATGCAGTTGTATGGTTGTTGGAGCTTCCTCTGGGTATGATCACAAGTTGGGCCGAACTTCAGAGAGTGTTCCTCGAAAGGTATTTCCCAAGATCGAAGAAGTTGAAGCTCAAGGACCAAATAAACTACTTTGAGCAATTACCGGGTGAATCTATTAGCACAACATAGGAAAGGTTCACCAAATGCTTCAGGATGGTCCCCGATCATAAGATTGTGGATGATGCCTTGGTTGAAATTTTTTGTCGGTCCCTTGATGAGAATAGTCATGCTTGTGCCAACACAATCATGGGAGACATGTTCTTAGACCAACCATTCCCATTGATAGCCGCAAGGATGGAGCAAGTGGTCAAAACAAATAGAGCATGGTGACAACGAGAATGGAGTGTGATGAAACCTTCTTGTGCATTAATACCAATAGTGAGTAAGCAAAGGTAAACAAAGAGATCATGGAGCAACTTTCTCAACTTTGCGCAAGTATGGACTTGGTCTTAAAGTAAAACTAAGCAAGCATCCACGCGATCATTCACCAACTTCCGAAGGCTCCCCTTTATGGTGATCCATTATTTAATAAGGATCCATGTTTTGTAAGCAACCAATCGATGGGTTTCCGAAACAATCCACAAGTGTCCAATTAGGCCTATTGGAGGCAAGGTTCCGGAATCAATGCCGGAACTTCAACCATGATGGGATGTATAGAGACAACTGGGGTGGATACTATGAGAGAGAGAGATTGCCAGACACAGATTTGGGGGAGAAAAGAGGGCTATAGGAATGGTCCTTATGTGCCACCATGCAATCGTGATGCCAGGTCAAGTAAGTCCAGGATCGAAGATATGTTTGAAAATTGTTGAAACCAGCTGACCACCAAGATGAGACTTTATAGGGAATGAAAGCAGATATCTTAAGTATTAATCAAAAGATAGAGTCTCAATCAGGGGAAATTAACAACTTGAGCAACAATTTGGGCAAGTGTCTTCACAATTGAACCATCGCCAAAAGGGACCCTACCAAACAATACGGTTCAAAATCCTAAAAATAAAGGGCATTGTATGGCGGTAATGACTAGGAGTGGCAAGAGCGCAATAGATCTCCCTATGCCGATTATTGTGGATAAAGTTGCGAAAAAGGGTCTTGGTGGTGAAGTTGCGAGTGAAGTAGAAAGTCCGAAAATTATTGGGAGGCAAAGAGAAGAGAAGAGGGAGCATGAGAAAGTGAAATCTATCCCAAAACCCCCCTCTTCCTTTCCTCAAAGCTTAAGAAGAAGGAAGAGGAGGGAAAGTTCAAACACTTCCTTTCTATCTTGAAGCAACTATCCGTCAATATTCCACTTTTAGAAGCTTTGGAGAAAATGCACGGGTATGCCAAATATATGAAGGATTTGGTCACCAAGAAACACACTTTGAGCCAAGAGTTCTCACAAGAACTCCAACAATGTAGTGTGATTATGACCAAATGCCCTGCTCAAATGTGAGAAGTCCCCAAAGCATTCACTATCCCTTGTACCATTGGTGATGTCGAGTTCGCAAGAGCATTGTGTGTCTTAAGAGCGAGCATCAATCTAATGGCTCTTGCGGTATTCAAAAAGCTTGGCCTTGGTACTCCTTCCCCAAAAAGAATGAGGTTGCTTATGGCGGATCGAACCGTTAAAAAGCCGAAGGGAATCCTTTTAGATATGCTTGTTAAAGTTGATAAATTCATCTTTCCGGCAGATTTTGTGATCCTCGACTGCGAAGTTGATTTTGAGGTGCCCATCATTTTAGGGAGACCATTTCTGGCAACTAGGAGCACAATAGTGGATACGGATTCAGGTCAGGTGGGGTTCAGGATTAATGATGCAGAACTTGTGTTCGATATTCGCCAATCCATGAAGCACCCAGATGAGTTTAAGAGTGAGGTTTGGACCCTCGATGATAGTTGATGAAGGAAGATGACCAAGTTGCACCACGATATTAAACAAGGCGCTTCTTGGGATGCAACCCAAGCATTGTTGATAAGTATTGGTTTATTTTAAAGTGTTTTCGGTTGTTGAGATTCTTAGGCAGAAGTTGTGAGTTTGTTTTTATAATTGAAAGACATTGATGCAGTTGTAATATCTTTGGAATTGTTGTGTTTTGAGATTTGGTTTGCAGGTAAGAATTGAAAAACTGAAGATCTTAAAAATGACACTTGGAGCAGCCTCTACGATCAAGCCTACGAGTCGTAGTCCACACTACTACTCGTAGCCATGCATCATAGAGGGAGTCAATGAGTATCAGAAGTTGGCACATACATTACGAGCCAACCTTACGACTTATAGTGCACCCTACGAGTTGTAAGTGGGGTTCGTAGTGCCCAGGTATGACTCCTAAATTTTTATAAGTGTTGGGTCTACTACAAGACCAGGACCTACGAGTCCTAGGACAACTTATGACTCGTAGTCGGGGTCTCATAACATCGATCTGTGGATCTTTTACTCACCTACCCTGTTTAGTTTAAAAGGGGGTAAAAATAAAATTTGACAACCAAATTCATTTAAAATAACCCTAAGGCGACGAAAAACCTCATCCCATCACCCAGATCATTTTCTCGACCAAAATCCTGACTACCTACATCATTTTTCGACAAAGATTCCGGCGAAGGTACTATTCTAGGGTTTTTGGTATGGTTTTCGATTTGTTACACTTTGGTGTACTTCTCCAATCAATCGGTAAGCTCCGTCATTCAATTGTGAAATATTTTATGGTTAGTTTTTCCCTTATACTAGTGTGTGATTTATTTAATCATGTTAAACCATGCCATATAGTGATTATTGAACTAGACTTGTAATCTAGAGTCTTTAGGCTTTGAATAGTTGATTCGTGATCCTAGTTGTGTTCAAACTCTAGAATGGGTGATGATAAATATGAAAATTTATGACTCATGGGATGTATGGTGTGATTGTTGCCCATGCATGGTCTGAATGGTTGTCGGAGTTAAAATTTAGGAAATATGGATATAATGCCTATGCTTTAACTTGTGGGACTTGATTGAAATATTTAGAATGGAAATTGCATCCCTAAGGAACGCTTATAGATGTTAAGAATGAGTTTTGAATGTATATTGCCTTTAGTGTGCTTGATATTCTATTGAATTGTGTCTGATTCCCAGGAAATAGGGTTGTTATGAGCTCCTGATGTTATTGAAGTACTTGATTATGTGCCGCAGAGTTGATTTGGTTATTATGTGCCAAGGATGTTGGACTTTGTGCTGGTTGTGGGAAAATTTTAGGCACCACTGATGCCTTCTGTTTCCTGCTACGAAGCCCTCCTGCAACTCGTAGGTTCCTCTATGAGTCGTAAGCGTCCTTCATAGCAAGCAATAGTCAGATGTGGTTCCTTCAAGTTTCTCATACGAGACTCATAAATGACTCGTAGTGCCTGCTACGACTCGTAGCGAGGGTCTCGTAAGTTTACATGAGTTCTGAAAATATTTTTCAAAATGGTTACGAGCCCATACTACGACTCATAGGTCACCCTACGAGTCGTAACTGTGTCTCATATCTGGGATCAGAATGCATTTTTTGAAGGCATACTAGTTCTACGAGGGCAGTTTATGACTCGCAGGTCACCCTATGAGTCATGACTGCACTCCTACCTGCAAATCTACAGTTGTATCAGTGCATATTTACTTTTTAGTTGTTTTTGTTTCTTGTCATTTGTTTTCTGTTTCAGTGGATCAAACATCTTAAACTTACATGTTGCTTTGTGTTTTGTTTGTAGATAAAATGCTTCCAAAAGACTAATTGGCGATTCAAGCTCTACATTGGAGGTTGCAAGATGAATCCTCCAGAATTTGAGCAATCTGAGGGCTCTGTTGAAGTCCACAGAATTAGGGTAGATTTGGAGGCCAATAGACCTCAGACTCGGGTACCTGCAGCGCAAACACCCATGGAAGTTAGTAGTTCCTCCTAGTCTGAAGAGGAGAAACAATAGGGCAATGGGGACAGGCCAAATAGCAGCTTGCCACAGATGACCCCCTCACACTCAGGTTTAGAGTCGGAGTCGGAGAGCACTTCTTAGCAGAGGAGGCTAAGTTCCAAGCCCGAGTAGACCGCAGATGGTGCATCCTTGGGATAAAAGAAATATATGATCAGGGGTTTCAGCCTAACGGGCAAGGCAATCCGTTCCACCAATTTCATGAGAAGTCTCGGTTGAATGCCTCAGGTTTAGATAAAGTGCTCGGATTGGATGCTGTGTTGGATGAGCACGGACAACGGAGGACCATACAACAGCTGGGTAAATATGCTCCTTATGTAGTCTGTAAGTTCTATGCGGCATATCTTGCTATACTCAGCCAGGGGTTGCTGAAGAACAAAAGACCAATTGAGCAACCAAGGCTACAAGTGGTGATAGTCCGAGGGAGGAATTTTGATATCTCAGAGGAGAAAATCCGACGAGTGCAGCTTGGGCCTCCTTATACAGTTCCTCAGTCTATCATAGAGTATGGTAGCCGTATTGAGAAGATGAGGACAGCGGTGACTGGAAAGGACATCAGGGCCAGGATAGAGTTACTACAATGGATAGCCAGTCAAATCTGTGAGGAGGGTGTCGAGCTGACATGGGTCACAAACCACACAGATCCTATAGTAAAGGAGCACCTTTCATTGCAGTCCAAGTTTTGGTGGTCCACTATCCGTTGGCGTATTAGGACAACCTTCAGGGGTAATGTGATCACCCTAAAGAGAGTCATACTATTGGCCAGCATTCTAGCTTGGTATGCTATAGATTGGGCCCAGATCATTTCAGAGCAGATTCACGAGGCTGCAGCTCAGACGAGCACCTCACTGCCCTTTCCAGTCCCCATTCATCGACTATGTAGTGCAGCAGGTGTTTCTATTGACCCTCACCTGGACCCTCATATGGAGGCCACATGCACTATAGATAATAGACTGATAAAGGCTGATGAAAATGTGGTGGCCTTACCACGAGCAGCTCTCTCAACTTTGCTAGAGCCATTCCCAGTAGAGCCTCAACTTCCAAGTTCACCTCCATCTACTACTGGCACTACTCTGGCTACTGTAGAACCCACGCCAGCAGTTCAGATCGCGTCTACACCATCCTCCAGCACTCTAACACCAGCAACATCTTCCTTACAAGTTGACCCTCTTTTCTCTGCTGTTGCATTTCAGGCTTTATTGCACAGGGTGTCTGTAGCAGAGGGTAGGTTGCATGAGCAATCAACGCGGGTTCGACCATTGATCTATCAAATTGTTCAGGACCCTAAGGAGAGAATGAAGACATTTACTAGAGATTTGGTTGATGAGAGAGTCCGAGCAGTGGACGCTGGCTCGATGCGTTTGAGACTAGAGTCCACAAGAGGCTTGAGGGAGCTAGTCTTGCCGATGAGAGCGCAGTTACTAAGGAGTTGGCCAAATTCAAGGCTGACTTATTACATATATTGGCAACCCTTGTTCATCCCCAGAGGGAGCACCGGCAAGAGATGAGGTATTTGATTGGCTCATTGATCATTCGGACACCCGAGGAAAGAGGTCCCTCAAGCACGTTGACCCAGAGCTGACCCAAAAAAATCCAAGATAGGAGGAGGAACCTGTATCAGAGGAGGTGGTGCAGGAGTTGCTTTTGTTGGCGGCTATTCAGAGAGAGATAGCACAACAAACCCTACCTGGAGAGTGTATTTCTAGCACTGTAGCAGAGGAGGAGAGACAGCCCAGGACCACAAAGACCAGTCAGAGTCCAATGCTTGATGCACCGTTATGTTTGATTTCTTTTGACCCAAGTGTTCATTTTGTCATGATTGGATACTTCATTTTCTTTTCTGACAATCTTTTTGTTATGTTGGTTTTGGTTGTGTTTAAATATGTTTATGTTGGATGTTCTTTCTACTTCTACTTTGGATGTTTATTTTTTGTTTTTGACGGATGTATGTGTATATTTCTATGTTATCGTGTTTTGTTTTTGTTCTTGTTTTTACTTCGAGGACAAAGCATCATCTTTTGGTGGGGTGCTGGAAGTTATGGATTAAAGTGAAGTCTGAGTAGCCTCAAGTCCATAAATTTTCCAATGTTTGATCCCAAGGTTTTCTTGCCATGTTTCTTTTTGCTTGTGGACGTTTAATTTTCTGTTGAACCAGCATGTTTAGGTAGTATAGATAATTTGTAAATGTATAGTAATGGTGTCTGTTGGCATATATATGATTCTTAACTATTGTTTAAGCTTTTGATGACAAAATTAGGTACTTTGAGGTTGTGATTATTGATGCATTCATACATTTTTTAGTATATGGCAATGTTTGTTCTGATATTGTGAAGGTAAGAGGAGACTGAAAGCATGACCTATGAGTCTATACTTGATTGTGGATGCAAATATCATTGTGTTATGACTATATTTTATATGGACTCAGAACTTGCCTTGTTACTCTAATATTGGTTTAGGTGATGTGGTGAAGATGGAAAGGATCTTAGGCCCTTGTTCTTTGAGTGAAACCACTTTTAGCCTAAATGACCCACCAAGTAATTGAGTGAATCCCTTGTCCAAAATTTTAGAGCTTCTCATGCACTCATTCTTTCTTGATGCTCTACTAACTTAACCTTGTTTGATGAAATATCTTGATATTGGCCCTAGTCTATCCTTGAACATGTGAACCTTGATTAAGGCCAAAGGCCTAAGTTAAGGGTGGCTGCAGTTGGTGGCCCTGGTTTGAGGCATAGATATTGTGTACTTCACCTGGGGCTAAAAGCCTAACTTGAGGGTGGACCTTATTATGGTAAAGTAATAATAATAAGGTAGTTAGTTGGGAAATCAAGAAAGAAATGAAAAGGCATGAACTGAGTGAAGAAAAAGAAGAAAAGTTCCTTAAATTGATAAAAAAAAGTAGCAAAAATGAGTTTGAAATCAAGGCACAGCTGAAAAATGAGAAACAAAGCACTCGAGAAAAGTTCAAAACAGTAGAATAAGGGTGGATTGATTTAAAAGGGTTGGATTATGAAAGCAAAATGTGTTGATAAACATGGTTCAAGGATAGCTTTAGTCACTATTTGCCCAAAATTCCTTACCAACGCACCCAGAACCTATGTTACAAGCCTATAAGTCCTAAAGTAATCCAACTACATTTTATCACCAAGCCAAAAGATAAGTATATAGGCAAGTATATGGTGCTAGTAAGTATACTTGAATTTCAATTTTGAGAGTGAGAATGCTTCCTCAGTTCCAAAAATCTAAATGCTTTTGAGTGAGTATAAGGGACTTCTTTCCAGTGAGGGCATATGCACTCTATGAGTAGCATATGACTATACCAGCGATTGTGGACGATTGATGCTCCTTAGCTTGTCATAGTTGGACTGCCAGGTATCTCATTATGTTCCTGTTTACTCAATAATTTACAGCCCTGTTTTGAATATAGTAGTTAGGTCCCTGAATCAGAGGAATTGATATATATGCCATTAGTGTAGTTGCTGTGCATTTGGCTTTGTCTATGTAGATTGTATCATCGCTTGCGGACAAGCAATAATTCTAAGTTCTAGTGCCTAAAATAAGGAATTTTGTGAGTTCTTAAAGCGACTTTTTAGTGTTTTGATGTGTTTTTATGTTAATCTTGCATAAAAGTTAGGTTGACATGATTTAGAAGAGAAGTTGCAGATTTTGCTGAAGTATAGGCCTTACGAGCCAACCTACAAGTCGTAGCTCATGCTATGAGTCATAGGGTGGTGTTATAGTAAGAATTAAAGACCAAAAATCAGAAATCTGTCAAGCAAAGGTCACTCCTATGAAGACATCCTATGTGTCATAAGGCACACTACGACTCGTATGGGTGGACTAGTAGCAAGAACCAGAGAGCCAAAATGTTGGACCAAAAAAACTGAAGACCAAGACTATGAGACAAATATACAAGTCGTAGCCCAAGCAGCGACCCGTATCTATGGGTCATTCTAGTTCAATCGAAGATACCAAGAACCTGATACAAGACCCCGTCTACGACATGTAGGTCATCCTACGAGTCGTAACTACGAGACTTATCAATTGTTACCTATCTTTTCTATGTAAATTCTAGGGTTATTTTGTAAATACTAGATATAGCTTAAGTTAGGTTTTTGAGAGAGAGTTCGACCAGTAGACTCTACCATTACATTTTGACTCTTCTCTTAGTTTTTTAGGGTAGTTTATTGTTCACTAAAACCAATTTTGGGGGTTGCAAATCTTACCTTCTACTCATTGTTGATCAATCAAGCTTGTGGGTTTGCAACTTGGTGCCTATTCTCTTCATTGTTATTGGTAAAACTCTCAACTATGTCTATCATGTGCGTTTTTGTGTGTTTTGCTTTAGCCATCAGTAGCTAAGCACCCACAGCTTGGGGTTGTAGGAACCATGGGTAGTTAACTTGAAATAACCTAGGTTTCTTGCATTTTTCTGATTGGGTTTTTGCATGTATTATCTATTTTCCTTCATTTTTATTGTTGTTTGGTGGTGGCCAACACCAAACCCCACCTACTATCACGATCTCGACCAAGGTAGTGACGAATAGGAAAAGAGAAGTAGATGATAGAATTCGATTGATATGTTCTCATCTAATCAACCAAAACTGACCAATAGGAGGTTGACTAGGACTATTGGTAACGGTTAGTTGGCACGCCATAGTGGCCGACCATGCGCCACGGTGAAATTTGACCTTCACCTTCACAAGAGGGTTGGAAGAACCTAAGTTATTGTCCTGCATGCAAATGACCAATTGTAGTTATGTTATCTAGGGTAATCGAGTTAACGAACCATGGGGAACACAATTCTCGAGTTGTGCCCAAAGTTGAGTACTTCCTTGTATTATAGTTAGTGTTTATCTTATTTTGTTTTTGAATCACAAACCCTCCCCCCCATTTAAAGATTGTAGTAAAAAATACTAGAAAGGATTAGTAGTGAAGTCTTGTTGTCAAGCCGTGTATTCCGTGTGGATTCGATCCTAACCTCGGTTTGATTAATTGCTGACAACGACCGCTTTCTTATTGGAGCATGAACATCATCATGTCTTAATGTGAATGTCTTGAGGTTGTTGAAAGGTTTTAATTGATTGTTTTACTACATATTTTCTTGCATGATTTCATCTCTAAATTGCAGGGTCTTTTACTTGCATGATTTCATCTCTAAATTGCATGGTCTTTTACTTGCATGATTTCATCTCTAAATTGCATGGTCTTTTACCCCTATCACACCCCTCCAAGTGTTTTATAAAATGTCCAGCTAGGATTTCTTGAGGAATTAAAGGTCCAATTCTTATGAGTTGAATAGTGTTATGATGAGTATATGATGATGTAAGGATGATGAAACAATGGTATGCATATGATGTATAATGATGAGAGGAAATGTAGGTATATGATGACTTTATGATGATGAAAGTATGTTGTACATGTGTTGAATTCATGAAAAGTATCTATGATGTTGAAAGTTGTTTACCTTGCTGAGGGGGTACCAAGCCTCATTCATCTTGTTGAAAGGGTGCCAAGTCTCAAACAACTTGACGAGGGGGTGCCAAGCCTCGGTTGCCTTGTTGAGGGGGTACCAAGCCTCAATTATCTTGTTGAGAGTGTGCCAAGTCTCAATCACCTTGACAAGGGGGTGCCAAGCATCGGTTTACTTATTGAGGGGGTACCAAGCCTTAATCATCTTGTTGAAAGAGTCCCAAGTCACAATCACCTTGACTAGGGGGTGCCAAGCTTCGCATTCCTTATTGAGAGGGTACCAAGCCTCAATCACCTTGTTGAGAGTGTACCAAGTCTCAATCACCTTGACGAGAGTGTGTCAAGCCTCGGATGCCTTGTTAAGGGGGTATCAAGCCTCAATCACCATTCAAGGAATGGTGTGCCTTGGAGTTGAGAAGTAGGTCACTTGGTCTATCCTTCACAAATGATATCCTAGATGAGCATGAGTTTCTTAAGCATGTTTTTCTTATGCATTGATCATGCATGTCATATTACTATATCATGGCTATTATCTATTGTTATGCATGTTGATTATGAAGTTTATGTCTTCTCGCATTGCATCCCACATACTTAGTACATTCAAACGTACTAACATATGCTCTTGCCTACATGATATCACTATGTGGGAACCAGAGATCCATTTGGTCATGATCCTTCTCCAAGTGGCTAGTGGTATCCATTCAAGCTAGTTGGTGAGTCCTCCATTCCGGGGATATTGGTCTACATTCCTATGGTATGTATTAAAGATAATATTTCTTTTTGTATGCTTTGACTATGAGGGTGTGCCTGGTTGCTTGTGTTGGCCCCCGCTAAGTTCTATGTTAGAGGTGTTGTTTGAAAAAATATGTATTATGCTTGAGCTTTGACTCACTTATGACATTCAAGCTATTTTAATACAAGTCCTTTTCCCTTAGTCCCAATTTCCCATTGTTACTATTTCTTAAGTTGTTTTGTATTGCTTTCGCAACCAAGGATATGTAATGATATGCTATGAGGCTTGTTTGGGGTTCCTTCAGGTTCTCCATCCGTCGGTCACATCAAGGCTTTAGGCTTGGGTCATGACAAAGATGGTATCAGAGCACTAGGTTGTTAGATCCTCAGAGTTCAGAACACCGCGTCGATTAGAGTCTTATTTATGGTTGTGTCATGCACCACAACTATGAGTAGGAGATTATGAGTCGTTTTAGATAATGTTTCCCTTCTTCGTGGTCTATGTTATGCTTAAGAAGTGAGATAGGGCTTTCCCTTCTAACAAATGTTCTTTGCTCTTCTAGTTGATCATGCCGCTTCAAAGAAGGAGGCAACCAAAGGTAAGTTTAAGGTTTTGATTTTGATGGATCGGGGTTCTGCTATTCCTTTCATTATTACTTTTGTTGGCTAGTGGGCTTCTTGTGTGTCACGAGTGGTAATGTGAACCTTTGGTGTTTATCTCTTGGTTGAGTATATGGTTGCTAGAAAGTCCATAAGTGTTGATCCATGTTCATATTTTATTAGGTCTTGCCTTCTGACTTGTTAGAGATGGTGTGGTGGTTTTGATATACTTGGAGTGGAATAGTTGCATGCATATTGTGTCATCATGGATGGTAGGACCCGTAGAGTTAGATTCCAACTCCCTAATGAACCCGTCTTTGAGTGGTAGGTAGGTTCATTTCATGTCTTAAGGTATATTTGGTTTCTAGGGGTTACATTTATCATCTTGCGAGAATTGGAGGTGTTGAACGTAAGTTGTTTTGTTCATTGAGTTGTTGTTAGTGGTAGATAAGGCCTTAGATGTCCTTTTTGATAATTTGGATTTGGGGTATATCTTTTGGTTTGACTAGTGAACCGATGATGCCTATAAGTCTCATGAATAAGATCTTCAGTCCCTACTCCATAGGCTTTTGGTGGTTTTGGTGAGGATATGATGCTTTGTTTTGCCTAATAAGGTAGTACATGTGAGTCATTTAAGGGTAGAACTACAAAGTTTAAGGAAGAAAGTTGGATGCTAAATAGGAGAAGTGGGGGTTTGGTTGTAAGAGGTTGCCTCCCTAGGTCATGTAGTGTCGGGTGATGGTATTAAAGTGGACCCTAGTAAGATGAAGGTGATTAGCTATTAGACCAGACCTTTGCTCCCTTGGGTGTTAGGGGCTTCTTGGGTTTGGCAGGCTGTTGTCAGAGCTTATGAGTAGGTTCTCTTCTATTTTTTCTCCTATGACTTAGTTGACCCAAGTAAGGCCTATGTTGTAACTGATGTGTGAGTAGGGGGATTTAATAGTCCGGGAGTTGCTACCTCTTGTGTTACCCCGAATGTACAAGTAGGATTCTTGTTGTGTGTGGGTGTCCCGGATGATTACGTGAGTCTATTGTGGCTAGTAGGAGTCTATAAGCGTTGGCCCATGTTCTTGTTGCATAGAGTCTTGTCTTGTGACCTTGGTTGACCTTAGCTTGATAGGTAGAGGGTGTTAAGGTGGTTTGGCTATTTGCATAGCATGCTTTCGATGAATGTAGGACCCGTAAGGTTGTAATATGATGGTTAAGAATAGAAAATCTATTTAGTCAACTACAATGGGATAGTCCTTCTCTAAGATTGATCATTGGTTCGGGTTTTGTCCCCAAGTGAGGATGAAGGTAAGTGATATCCCTAGGTGTCTTTTCTGATTAGAAGTGAGCATTATTGGTATTGGTGGAGTTGTATGGTGGGCTTATGCACTGGTTGTGTTTATTAGTTTCATGAATAGGGTCTTGAAACCGTACCTTTGCATGTTTGTGGTGGTCTATAGTAATAAAGTATTGGTTTATTTAGAGCTTGTGAATGATTTGGAGATAGTGTAGTGAGTCTTGGGAGATGAAAGGTTGTTTGCTAAATAGGATAGGTGTGAGTTGAGGATGACAAGAGGATGGTTAAAACTCCATAAGGAGTATAATATGAGTGTGCATTAGTTTCCCTATTAAGGCTAGTGATGTGATTGATACTCTAAGTAAGGTGCCATGGTAGCCTAGCATTTTGGTAATGGTGTTAAGGAGGTGACTAATGGAGTCCATCGGTTGGGTAGCTAGGGAGGTACGTTGAAGGAAGTTTAGAATGGTAGTATAGTGTTCTTGGTGGTTCCAATTTTCTTTGGGTGGAGAAGTCTAGTTTAAGCAAGGCCTTGATCTCGCCTTGTTAGAGTTGGAAGTTGTGGGTGAAGATGGTAGAGTGGACCCAGGGGGGGAGATGGTGGTTTATGGTACCAAGTTGACTAGGTGTGTTTAAGGGTAACAATTGGGTTAAGGTTTGTAGGCCCTTATAGGTTTTCGAGGAGAAATTGGTGAGATTGCATTAGGGTTGGAATTACCTAGGTATATGAATATAGCTAGCCCTTTTTGTAGACGTTGTTTGTTCCCAGGTGGGTGGTCAAGACGTTGTTTGTCCCCAGGTGGGTGGTTTGAAGTGGGAGAAAATGGCCTTGATGGGTCCATATTTTGTTATGGAAGCCATGGAGAAGGTAAGGTTGATTAGGGAAAGGATGAAGCAGCCCAAAGTTGTCAAAGGCTCTATGCCGATGAGTAGAGAAGAGATTTTGAATTGGAGTTGGAGACGGGGACAATTTTGAAGTTTTTAACATGGATAATGAGGTTGTTTTGGTATGGAGAGAATTGAGTTTATGTTGAGAGTCCTCATAGAGTATAGAGGAAGATCGGTAATGTTGCATTGCAAATGGAAATTTCCTATGGACATGGATATGGTTCAGCCAGTTCTTTATGCTTCTTTGTTTGAGGGGATGTGTTGCTGACTTTAGTGCTATAGAGCTCTTTGAGGTCGTCGGTATCATGGAAGGATAAAGTTGGCTTAGAAGAAGGCCTCGGTGGAAATATTGGATGGATGGGTGGAAGAGGTTATTAATAGGGTGTGGTGTTCGTCAAGGCCCTTTTGAAAGGATCACCAAGTCAAAGGTGACTCTAAGGAAGCCGAAGCGGTCTTAGGGGATCTATATTTGTAATGCATTCACTCTAATCAAGCTTAAGATAACGACTAAGTCCTTCATGTGATTGCGAGCCTTATGTTTCAGCCCATATGTCATTCATATGCATTAATGTTTAAGTTGACAAATTTATGATGATTTTACACTAATGTTGAGGTTTTGAAAATGGTGGTCTAAATGTAGTGTTGCATTCTTGCTGGGGATGATTTGTTTATGATCATTCTTGTCATGTACGTTTCTTTTGCATTCGGGGATGAATGTTCCCAAGGAAGAGATATTGAAATGACCCCAAAAAGAAATTTTAAAGTGGTATGAAAATAGTACTGTTTGTACCAGCCTCGTGCCGTGCATAGGTTCAAAAAAGGTGCCAGTTTATTTTCGGTCCAAGATTTTAAGTCTTGGGCCTAGACCCTCCCATACTTGAAAATATCTATACTTAGCCTTATTTCACCCTCATATCATTCTAAATATTCCCGAATGCTCACTTAAACACTTGCTAATTTTCCTCCCAAGATTCAAGTCCCAAAGCCCTTATCCGGATCTAAGAATTTCATTCAAGCTTCAGGTCTCCATTATGGTCTTCTTCAAGAAATTCTCCAAAGCTAAGGTATGTGAGTTTCAACTATTGGATCTTCCACCCATGGTGCCCTAACCTTCTTTTTACTCAATTTTCATGATTTTAAGTTGATTATACAAATGGGTTTGCTAGTATGAACATGTCTATGAATTATGCTAACGATATGTAAAGTTGTGACTGTTTTGCTATGTTTTGAAATATAAAACTTGGATCTATTGTTAGATTTGATGAAAAGTTTTGATGTATATTGCGTGAAGGTGTAGCAACGTGTTGATTGATGGTTTTAGAATAGATTTTCTTACATGATTTCATCTCTATATTTCATGGTTTTATACTAGCATTACACACCTAACAAGTGTTTGATAAAATGTTTGTTTATGGTTTCTTGAGGAATTGAAGGTCCAAAGCATGGGATATGATATGAATGACTATATCATGATGAAATGAGCTTATGTATATGATATATTCTATATAAAGTGTTGGATAAGACCACGCCCGATCAGCAGGGACTAAGAGCCCGGATAACCTTGTCGAGGGAGGGGGGGATTAGTACCTTGATAGCCAATCAAGGGGCTAGTGTCTTGATAACCTATATGGGTGTTTGTACTCATCAACATAGTGAGGGGTTTGTACATCACCACCAAGGTGATGGGGTGGCATCATCATCAACCTAGATGGGGGTTTGTACTCATCAACCTAGTGAGGGGTTTGTACCTCACCACCAGGGTGATGGGGTGGCATCATCATCAACCTACCAAGGGGTTTGTACTTTGGAAATACTGCTTGGTCTTTTCTACACATATGATATCCTTTAATCATGAGTTACTTAAGCATGTTTTACTTAAGCATTGATCATACATGCCATATTCTTATATGATGTCTATTGCCTATTGTTATGCATTTTGATTATGATGCCTATCTCTTGTTTCATTGTATTGTACAAACTTAGTACATTCAAACGTACTAACACATAATCTTGCCTACATGATATCACCATGTAGGAACTGGAGCCCAAGTTGATCATCCTCCTTCTCCACGTGGCTAGTTCGGTATCATTCAAGCTAGTTGGTGAGTCCTACATTCCAGGGATGTTAGTATAGGTTTCTCTTATTATATATTGAGACACCCTTATTTATTGCATATGTTGACCATGAGGGTGAGCCTGATTGCTTTGTCTTGGCCCCCGCTCTTATCTATGTAGTATAGGTGTTGTTGGACATGCTCTATATCTTTGATATGGGTCTTCACTATTTTGAGTCTCGATTATGATGTTATGCAAGCTTTCTCCTTAGTCGCATTACCTCTATTTCTACTCTTTTATGTCATTTAAATTCTTTAGCGACCAATGATGTGTAATGATAAGTTAAGAGGCTTGTTTGGGGACCCTTTAGGCTTTCCAATCGCCGTGTCACGTCTAGGACCTATTTTGGGTCGTGATAGTCAAGGTGTATATCCCTCAACATGGTAGATTGGCATAGCACCCCCATCAAAGTGGTCAAGGTATATATCCCTCAACATGGTAGATGGGCATAGCACCACCACCCCCATCAAAGTGTCTAGGTATATACCCCTCTCCATGGTAGATGGGCATAACACCCCCCATAAAAGTTGTTGAGGATGTCACCCCCTTAATAAGGTGTGGTCAACTTGAAACACGATACATACTTTTCATGTATTCGATACATACATACAATCCCTTCATCATCATAGAGTTACTTGATTCATGACTCATGCAATAGATCATCAATAGCTCAAGAATCTTTGTCAAGACATTTTATCAAACACTTGGATGGTGTTCAACGCTAGTTTAAAATCATGCAATTCAAGAGTGAAATCATGTGAGAAAACTTAATGTAAATCAACCCACCAACTCCTTGTAAAACCCTCATGTAAGATACCTTGAAATCCTTTATCAAATCTCACAATAGATCATGTTTTGTAGCCCAAAACATTCATAATCACTATAGGTAAACCATCTTATATATAAGCTTGAAATAGTTAGACATGTGATTGATGTGATGTCAAAATACAACACATTTGATGCCTAAAACAAGGGATTATGTAAGTTTTTGAAGCAACTTTTTATAGTGTTTATGTGTTTTTGTGTTAATATTGTAGAAAAGTTACGTTGGCATGATTTTGAAGAAAAGTTGAAGATTTTGCTGAAGCATAGGCCATAGGAGCCCACCTACGAGTCGTAGCCCAAGCAAAGAGTCGTAGGGTGTGTTGTAGGAGGAAACATGAATCAAAAGTTCAAAAATCTGCCAAGTGAAGGTTAATCCTACGAGGCCATCCTACGAGTCATAGTTCACACTACGAGTCGCAGGGTGGTGTCGTAACAGGAAACCAAAAGTTCAGAAATCTACCTAGTGAGGGTCACTCTTACAAGCCTAGCCTACGAGTCGTAAGACACACTATGACTCGTACAGGTGGACTCATAGCAAGAATCAGAGAATCAAAATGTCTGACCAAAAACTGAATACCAAGACTACGAGACAAACATACGAGTCATAGCTCAAGCAACGACTCATACCTATGGGTCGTACCAGTTCAGTTCAAGATGCCAAGATCCTGATAGGAGACCCCGACTACGACTCGTAGGCCATCCTACTAGTCATAACTGCAAAATTTATCAGATGCCAGCTATCTTTTCTGCATAATTTTTAGGGTTGTTTTGTACATACTATAAATAGTTTAAGTTAGGTTTTGAGTGGAGGAGGACAAGAGGGAAACAAGAGTTAAAACTTGTAAATATTTGCCTTTGTCTTTGAGCTCTAAAATATTCTCCGAAGAATATTTTAGGGTTTCAACTTAGATTATTATTTTCCTTTTTAAAACCCATTTTTGCGGGATTCCAAATATTGTGCTACACACTTTGGAATTTATCAAGATTGTGGGTTTGCAATTTTGATGTCTTCACTTTCATTGGAGTTGGTAAAATTCTTAGCTATGCCTATTACTTCGGGTTTTGGGAACCATGGGTAGTTGACTTGAAATGACCTTGGTTTTTTGCATTTCTATGATTGGGGTTTTGCATGTATTGTCTATTTCCCTTCGTTATTAATGTTGTTTGGTGGTGGCCTACACCAAACCTTGCCTACTATCATGATCCCGACCAAGGAGTGACAAATAGGAAAAGGGAAGTAGATGACAGGATTCGGTTGATATGTTCTTGTCTAATCGACCAAACCTGACCAAAGGGAGGTTGACTGGGATAATAGGTAACGGTTAGTTGACACGGCATAGTAGCCGACAAAGTGGCATGGTGAAATTCGACCTTCATTTTCACAAGAGGGCTGGAAGAACCTAAGTTACCATCCTGCATCCGATTCACCAATTGTAGTTATGTTATCTCGGGTATTTGAGTCACCGAGCCATGGGGAGCAAAATTTCGAAGTGGTCCCTCAGTTTTAGTGTTTTCTCGCATTTAAGTTAGTCTTTATTTTATCTTTGTTTTTGAATTACATGCACCCCCTCCCCCCCAATTTAGAGATTGTAGTTATAGACACTAGAAATGATTAGTGGTGAATTCTTGTAGTCAAGCCCTGTATTACCTATGGATTCGACCTTAACCTCGGTTAGGTTAATTATTGATAGTGACCGCTTTCTTATTGGAGCATGACCATCAATCAAAAATTATGGCGTCGTTGTCGGGGAATACGACTAGGTTTTGACTTGAGTTCACAATTAGTTAATTCTAGTGTTGATTTCTAGAATCTTGTGTATTTTACTTTTGCCTTTTTTTTGTTTGAATTTACTTGCAGGGTGTGCCAGGTTGTATGCGCAGCACAAGGACTCCAGGTGAACCTTTAGCTCCGATAAATTTAGAGATCCATAGACTTTTTAGAAGAATGGCTCAAGTGAATGAAGATTTTGCGGTTGAGGTGGAGATAATTCTAAATGATGAGGATATAAGAAGAGAGGAGAATCTACCAAGGGATAACGGACAACAACTTAGGGACTTCAATGGAAATGCTTATGGTTGGAACCAATACCCACTGAACCCTATGGCGAGATGTGACTGCCTCTATAGCACTGCCCCTTCTACTGGCAGATGCTAAGTTTGCAGTCTCGAGTGGATTGCTCTAGATGCTCCAAAATTGCGGTCTATTCACAGGCTACTGTCAGAGGATCCCTACCATCATCTCCAAAATGTTGTATTTGTGCGTAAAAGTGTCATGGTGACATAAAATATTTTTATCGACGCTATTGGATTTAGGGTGTTTCCATTGTCATTGATTGGCAATGAGCTATATGGTTGTCTGAGCTTCCTCCGAGTACCATCACGAGTTGGCCTGAGCTACCGAGGGTGTTCCTTGAAAGATATTTCTCAAGGTTAAAGAAACTAAAGCTTAAGGACCAAATTAACAACTTTGAGCAATTGCCTAGAGACTCTCTTAGAACTACATGGGAGAGATTCACCAAATGCTTTAGAATGGTCCCTGATCATAAGATTTTTGATGATGCTTTGGTCGGGATCTTTTATAGAGCACTTGATGATAATAGCAAAGCATGTGCCAACATAATCATAGGAGGTGTTTTTCTTGATCAACTATTTGAACTTGTCACTGAAAGAATGGAACAAGTGGTGAAGACCAACCAAGCATGGGGCCAAAGTGAGAGGGGTACAAAAAATAGCTCTTGTGCGGTTACCACAAATAATGGGCAAGCAAAGGTGAATGAAGAGATTATGGAACAACTTGCTCAACTCCGTACGAGCATAGACTTGGTTTTAAAACAAAATCAAGCAAGTGTTCAAGCAGTAACCCATCAACCCCCAAGGACTCCGATTTATGATGATCAATTATTTGATGAGGATGCATGCTTTGTGAGCAACCAAGCGGCAGGTTTCCGAAAAAACCCCAAGGATCCAACTCAGATTATTGGAGGTAAGGTTCCGGGAATCAAGGTCAGAACTTCAATCGAGAAGGGGCATATAGAGATAATAGGGGTGGATAAAATGAAAGAGACAGAGTGCCAGACGCAGAATAGGGTAAAAGAGAAGACTATAGGAATGGTCCCTATGTGCCACCACATAACTGTGATGCCGGATCAAGTGGTTCGAGGATTGAAGAAATGTTCAATAAATTGTTGAAGAGGGTAGATCACCATGATGAGACTTTGAAGGGGATGAATACTGATAGTTTAATCATACATCAGAAAATAGAGTCTCATTTCGTGGAAATCAAGCAACTTGAGCAAAAATTTGAACAAGTGTCTTCACAATTGAACCAATGCCAAAAGGGCACCCTACCGAGCAATACAGTTCAAAATCCTTAGAATGAAGGGCATTGCATGGCGGTGATGACTCGGAGTGGCAAGAGCACAAGAGATCCCTCTATGCAAAAGGTGAAAAATGAAAACGACAAGAAGAGAATGAATACTGGAACCCAAGCATGCAACACAGAAGAGCAACCAAAGAAGTATAAAACCTTTCCTAGGCCCCCTCCTACTTTCCATCAAATACTTGGAAAGAGAAAGGAGGAAGGTAAGTTAGAACAGTTTTTGGGAATGCTGAAAAAATTGTCAATAGGCCTTCCTTTGGTTGAGGCCCTTCAGATGATGCGGGGACATGCCAAATGGATGTAAGATCTAGTTAAAAAGAAGCTAAAAGTGAGCCAAGACCTCTCCAGAAAAGTTCAATATTGTTGTGCCATCACTACAGAGTCATTAGTGCAAAACCGCAAAGAGCCAGGTGCATTCACACCATACACTATAGGAGGACTAGCGTTTGCTAAAGATCTGTGTAATTTGGGAGCTAACATCAACATAATGCCTCTTTCCATATTCAGGAAGCTTGGTTTAGGAAGCCTTGCCCCTACAAAGATGTGGTTGTTGATAGCAGATAGAAAGTCAAGATCTATGGGGGTCTTGTATAACGTGATGGTAAAGGTAGACAAATTTATATTTACCGCAGATTTTGTTATACTTGACTATGAGGTTGATTTTGCAGTTCCAATCATTTTAGAAAGACCCTTCTTAGCCACTGGACGAGCATTAGTAGATATGGAGAAGAATCTACTTACTTTCAGATTTAGCAAAGAAGTAGTGGTGTTACAAGTAGGTCAGCAGGATAGGAAGAGTTCGGAGTTCCAATTCATCTCAATGATTTCATTTGACGAAGATCATGAAGCCGAAATTCTGATAGAATTAAGGCTTGGTATTAATCCTTTGGCAGCCATGTTGATGAGATCTGATGGTGACAACAATCCTGATTATGATAAAATGGTAAATGCTCTTAGGGTGTCATTTGGGCTGAGGCGGCAAGCAAGGTTGGAATTGGACTTATGCAACAGGGAGACTCCACCTACAAAGCCTTTTGTAGAAGTTCCACCAGAGTTGGAGTTAAAGGCATTACCATTGCATCTGAAATATCCCTACTTGGGAGAAAATAGTACATTACCTTTCATCATTGCAGTAGCTTAAAGTGAAGCTCAAACGAAAGACCTAGTTTCAGTTCTCAAGCAGTACAAGAGAGCTATTAGGTGGACAATTGCAGACATCATTGCCATACCCCTTGGGATATGCACTCATAAGATTCAGCTAGTCAAAGATTATAAACTGAGTATTGAGCATCAAAGGCGGTTGAAACCCCCAATGTAAGAGGTTGTGAGGAAAGAGATCATCAAGTGGTTAGACGCAAGAGTAATCTACCCCGATTGCTGCCAGTGAGTAGGTGAATCCAGTGCAGTTTGTTCCAAACAAGGGAGGCATGAAAGTGGTGCCTAATGCAAATAACGAGTTGATCTCAATGAGACCAGTCACCGAGTTTAGAGTATGCATGGATTATAGAAGTTAAATGTTTCTACTAAGAAGGATCACTTTCATATGCCTTTCATGGATCATATTGTCGCACCCCAAGTCCCGTTAGGGTGGACTGGCACCCATTGCCGATAACGCCCGGGAGAACCAACCTGTACTATATGCTTACTATACTTATCACATGGGGTTTGTACCTTTAGCATGCCTTAAAAT
>JAPFFP010015468.1:0-16818 GCA_026153255.1 Solanum medicagineum
ATATTGTTTATTGATGGGTGGTAGACCGAGGGGTGGAAGCATCACCTAGCCAGGGACGATCCTATCACGGGTGGTAGACCGAGGGGTTAAGGAAGAACCTAGCTAGGGATGATCCCGATACAGTTTACCACTAATCAGTTGGTCATTTGTATTACAGCTATGCACAAATTATACAGTAAAGGTAAAGTAATATAAAGAACATAAAGTACATAACTCCAAAGTATAACCAAGGGTGGTCTCTAATCTTGCACCAGTGCATGGTCTCATTTGAGCTATTACTTTACATATGTATATCATGCCTTACATATTCAGTACATTATCTCGTACTGACGTCCCTTACGGGGGACCTGCATTTTATGCTGTAGGTACAGGTGCTAGTAGATCTCCCCAGTAGGAGTACAAGACATCCAGTTGTTGATACCAAGCTCCAGGTTGCTTCGGGGCTTTGTATGTGTCTAGAGATTCTATGTTTACATTGTACAGTTAGTTGAGGCGGGGCTTGTCCCGACCCTTGTCAGATACTTTCTCTTATCTAGAGGCTTTGTCGACTATGTAAGTCAAAATGTGGTCATGTCTCGCACTTCAAATACTGTATCCCCAACGGCCTAGTCATATGCATTTTCTTTTGTCTTGTTATCACTATTTATCTTCTTAAAGGCATGTCAAAGGTATAAATCTCTTATAACATGTATAGAAAGCGCATAGATACAGGTTGGTTCTCCCGAGCCTTATCGGCAACGGGTGCCAGTCCGCCATAACGGGACTTTGGGGCGTGACATACTTAGCAAACCAAAGCACAAAGAATGTGTCCGGCAATCCAACTATGACAAGTAGAGGAATATCAACCATCCACAATCACTGGGTTAATCATATGCTAATTATGTTGTGCAAATGCCCTCACAGAAAAGAAGTCCTTTTTCTCACTCAAAGTGCATTAAAAATCAGGGACTGTGCAAGCATTCTTACTCTCACAAATAAAATGCCTGCAAAATGACTAATACCATATGATTGCCTCTATATTCAACTTTTGGATTGATGACAAAGTGGATTTGGATCACTTTAGGACTTAATGGCTTGTAATATAGGCTCATGGGGCTTTGGTATGACATTTTAGCAAATAGAGACTAAAAACTATCCTTGAACAATGTTTATCAACACTCTTACCTTCATAACTCAACCATTTACACTAAATCCGCCCTTATTCTCCTTTTTCAAGCTTTCCCCGGGTGCTTTCTTTCTCTTTTTCAACTGTGCCTTTTTTTTGAACTCATTTTTGCTATTCTCTTCAATCTAAGGGAACTTTCTTTTCTTTTTCTCATCCGGCATATGATTTCTTCATTTCTTTCTTTCTTTCCCAACTAACCACCTCATTTTCATTACTTTACCACAATAAGGGCCACCCTCAACTTAGGCTTTAAGCCTGAGGTGAAGCATATAATATCTATTACCCAAACTAGGGCCACTATTTGTAGCCACCCTTAACTTAGGCTTTTTGCCTCAATCAAGATTCACATATTCAAGGATAGACCAGGGCCAATATCAAGGTATTTCATAAAATAAGGTTGTGCTAGCTAGGTGTTGAGAAAGAACAGGTACATGAAAAACTCAAACATTTGGATCAAGGGATCTACTATCACATTTGGTAGGTCATTTAGGCAAAAGTGAGTTCACCAAAAGAATGAAGGCCTAAGATCATTTACCAATCAACCACATCTCTAGTCCAATTTTAGAGTAACAAGGCAAGTTTTGAGTCAATAGTGAATGCATGAATACTACAAAGTAAGCTCACACTCTCATTGCATCGCATACACAATCAAATAGACTTACAGGTCATGCTTCAAGGATCAACTTGATTTCTCTTTATCAGAATAAACATTGCCAGATAATCACATGCATGACTGCAAAAATAACCAACAATCTCAAAAATTTTTGAGGGTACTGAATTTTCAAAACAAAAAGAATTTAAAGACTATATATATGTGCCAAAAGATAATGACTACTGTATATCTACAAATTATCTACACTATCTAAACATGCCGGTTTAACAGAAATTAAATATCCACGAGGAGAAAGAACACAGGCGAGAAAACCTCGGGATCAAAATTTGGGGTAGTTATGGACCCTAAGCTACTCAGACTTCACCAAGATCCATAACTGCCCATACCCTGTCGAAAAAAATTGTGCATTGTCCTCAATGCACCAAATCAAGAAATAATAGATAATATAGGAGTAAAATAAAACATATCTTGTGTTGCCTCCCAAGCAGCGCCTGATTTATTGTCGCGGCTCGACTTAGTTCATTTGGTTACTCTGACTTCACCAATTTCTCAAACCTTGCTCCTCCACAGGTTTGCTTTTTCTTCCACCTTGAACTTATGAATTGGACCCCAAATTTCTTTTCCAACTTTCTATCATGCTTAAATGGTGGTGATATAAGAATGAGGAGACATAGTACTAGATATTGCCTGATATTTAGAGTAGAGGCTTCCAATCTAAGCTTCTTGTAGATCGCAAAGGGCTTCAAATTTATGTAGCACCAAGATCACATAGTGCCCATGCGAATTCCGTGTCTTTACTAATGCAGGGAATGGTAGGCATATTCTCCACTGACTCGGTGAGAAGAGTGTTGATGGATAGTTGTTTTAACATGGAGAGAGAGTGCTTGACCTTGCTTTCCTCCTCCTTCTTCTTGAGTCTTTGAGGGAAAGGAGGAGGAGGCCTTGGACGGGCTTGTACTTGTTTTGCTCTTCAATTGATTCATTTACTACATCCTTGCCACACTCGTCTCCTTTGACTACATCCTTATAACACCTATTAGTAACCTCCGTACATTGTCCTTCATCCTCAGAAGTTTGCACTGTATCACTAGGCAATGTACCACTCTGATGTTGCTTGAGTAGAGTTGATACCTGACCAAACTATTTCTGAAGCTATTTAATAGCCACAGAATGAGACTTTAGTTTTTCATTAATATTTGCAATTTTTGCTCTCATTTCACATAGAGTCTCATCCCGTGTCTCGGTCTTCTTCAACATGTGATCAAATATCTCCTCAATTCAGGAGTTGCTTGTATCCGCATCGTGTTGGTGTGGTGGCACATAAGGATTACTTCTGGAACCATCTCTACTACTCCAATCGACGTTTGGCCCCCTGTTTTTCTCATAATAACCACCCTGGTTATCTTTGTAAGCACATTCTCTTCTATAGGTCCAATTCTGGTTTCCCTGACCTTGCCACTAGTCTTGATTGGACCATTGAGTGTTGGACTAAAAATCCCATATTAGATCAACGGAAAACCAAGTGTCCTCCTCTTAATATAGTTCCTCGTACATAAGCGTACATGGAGGCTAATGTTGTGATCAGGGACACTCCACACATCTTCTCTTATTTTAATATGTCCTGGAAAGAAACAAAAAAAAACAAACAAAAGTAATATACGAGAGATTCTAGTAATTAATACTTGAATTAACTAATAGTGAAATCAAGTCAAGAACCTAGCCGTATTCCCTGGCAACGACTCCATAATTTTGATATGATGTTCATACTCCAATAAGAAAGTGGTCGCTGTCAGTAATTAACCTAACCAAAGGTTAGGGTCGAATCTATAGGGAATACGGGGCTTGACTATAGAGATCCACTACCAATCATTTCAAGCATGGATTACTAAAATCTCTAAATGGGGGTTTTCTTTGTAATTCAAGAAAAAAATAAAAACTAAACTAACTATCCAAGAAGTCGCTCAAATTTAGGGTCAACTTGGGGTTTGTGTTCCCTATGATTCATTGACTCAACTACCTTAAACAACATAAATTTAATTGGGAATTCGCATGCAGGACGATAACTTAGGTTCTTCCAGCCCTCTTGTGAAGGTGAAGGTCGAATTTCACCATGACGCGTGGTCGACAACCATGGTGTGCCAACTAACTGTTACCTATTGTCCCAGTCAACCTCCTATTGGTCAGGTTTGGTTGATTAGACGAGAACACATCAATAGAATCTTGTCATTTACTTCCCTTTTCTTATTCGTCACTACCTTGGTCGGGACGTGATAGTAGGCAGGGTTTGGTGTTGGCCACCACCAAACAACAATCAAAATGAAGGGAAATAAACAATACATGCAAAACCCCAATCAATGAAATGCACAAAGTCTAGGTTATTTCAAGTCAACTACTCATGGTTCCCACGACCCCAAGTTGTGGGTGCTTAGCTACTTACAGCTAAGGAAAAATCAACAATAATGCAAATAAATGACATAGTTGAGAATTTTTACCCAAAGCAGTGAAGAGCAAGAACACCTTCAAGTTGAAAACCACAAGCTTGGATTAATGGAAAATGAGTACAATGTGGGTTTTCAATTCTCCAAAAGTGAGTCTTCTAATTGAAAGACAAAAATCTACTCTAAACCCTAAAATGCTCCTAGAATATTTACAAGTTGCTATGAATGTCGGACCTCTCCCAAAATAAACCCTCACATAAAGTATATATAGTGTTTACAAATTTAACCCTAAAAAATATACAGAAAAGACAGTTGGCAGTAGGTACGTCGCACAGGTACGACTTGTAGGGTAACCTACGAGTCCTAATTAGGGTTTCGTAGTCAGCACTTGGCATTTTAAACTTGACTATTATGACCCACTGTTACGAGTCGTTGCTCGGGCTATGACTTGTATGCTCCTCTCGTAGTCTAGGCCTTCAGTTTTTTGGTCCAACATTTTTGGCTCTCTGATTCTTACTACAAGTCCACATGTACAAGTCCTAGTGCAACTTATGACTTGTAGGATGGGATCGTAGGGCTGACCACTACTTAGCAGAGTTTTTAGTTTTTTGGTGTCTGTTTCTTGCTATGACATACCCTATGACTCGTAACTTGGTCTACGACTCGTAAGTGAGCTCATATGTCCTATGATTCAGTAAAATCTGCAACTTTTCTTCAAAATCATACCAACCTAACTTTTCTGCAGGATCAACACAAAAAGCACACAAAAATCATAAAATGTCGCATTAAGAACTCACAAAATCCCTTGTTTTGGGCATCAAATGTGCTGTATTTTGATAGCACATCATGGCTTATGCCGGTGAAGGGAAGAAAAAGTTGGCAAACAATATTCACCATTTGGCTAGATTAGTTGTTAGGTTGACCGACCCTAACGGTGGGGGTATTCATGTTCCAAATGGGGACGAATCTTCCGTGGTCATCGATGTTAAGGCTAAGAAAGATCTAGATCCGTAATTGGTTTATTGGAAGAGATTGCTTACCCAAAAGTTAGAGGTTTTCTCGCAAGGTTGAGATGGTGTAACTCAGTACCAAGATCGATTGTGTGTTTTGAACATTGATGGTCTTAGAGGGATGATCAGGTGTGAAGCCTGTAACTCTCATTATTCCATATATTTATAATCTACCAAAATGTATCGGGGCTTGAGGGAAGTGTATTGGTAGCATGGAACGGATAAAGATAATGCAAAGTTACGTATTTGGGAGTTTGTTAGACTGGTTGGTGTGCCTATATTTATTATATTGGATTGTGGTACCCAGCTCTACTTCTCACTCTTGAGGATCATCTCAAGGGGGCTTGGGACTAAGGTGAAGTTAGGTACCACTTTTCATCCTTAATGCATTAGGCAAGCCGAGAGGATAATTCAACTTTGGAAGACATGTCGAGGTCTTGCATGTTGGAATTCAAGATTAATTGGGGTTATCACCTACCACTTATTGTTTTTGCTTAAATATTAGCTTTCATGCTAGCATTGGTATGGCACCATTTTAGGGTTTATGTAGTAGAAGTGCAAATTTCCTATGGGGCGGTTTGAGTTAGATGAAATTACTTGTGTATGCTTGGATTTAGTGTTGGAGGCTATGGAAAGAGTGCCATTGATCAAGGAAAGGTTGAAGATGGTTCGAAGACATCAAAAGTCTTATTTCGATGTTAGAAGGAGGGATCTTGAGTTTGCATTGTTAATTGGGTGTACATGAAGGTTATACCTATGAAGGGTGCGATGCATTTTGGGAAGAAGGATAAGTTAAGTCCTCGGTATGTAGGTGCTTATGAGATTGTTGAGCAAATTGGCAATATGACTTATAGGTTGGATTTACCTCTGAATTTGAGTTCTATTAACCCAGTTTTTTCATGTGTTTGTGTTGGGAAAGTTGGTTGGTGATCCTTATACTATTGTGCCTTTGGAAGGTGTTGAGCTTGAGGAGAACTAGTCTTATGAGAAAGTCCCATTTGAAATTTTGGATGGTCAAATGGGAAGGGCTTTGTAAAGGGGCATTGCTTTGGTTTAAGTGCTTTGGAGGAACCAACATGTTGAAGGTGCTATGTAGGAAGTGGAATCTAGTATGATACGACGATACCTCCATCCTTTCCAATTTACTCAAGCTTATGGTATTAGGTTTTCCTTATTCCAGTGGTCTTAATTCTTTCACTCTTGAGTTTCATGACATGACATGCATACACGTGCACGAAAATAATTTTTATGATGTTTTGAATGATTTGAATACATTTTGATATGAGTTTTAAGGACTTTATAATTTTCAAATGGTGAACTATGCATTGAACCTTGTGTTTTCATGTTCTAAGTCAAGCCTTTCAAGCCTTATTCTAGTAGATTTGAGGACGAATGTTCCCAAGGGGGAGATGATTTAAGGACCCGGACTCTGACAACTTTAGTGGAGCTTGGAAATTTGGTTTCAAAAGTTTTGGACCAAGGTGACGCCTCATGGTAGCCTACATGGTCCGTGTGGGCTTTATGGACCGTGTGGAGCTTCCTTGGAGTAGCCCTTAAAAGTGGATTTTTAAACTAACGTACACTACACTTGGACCCCTCACGGTCTGTGTGGCATTTCATGGACCGTGTGGTGGACCATGTGGTGGCCTCAACTTGAAATCCCACAATTTAGGACTAAGTGTAGTGCCACAGCCAAGTACACGACCCATGTGGCCATCCTTATGGGATCTAGAGTAGAATATTTTCTAAGTATTGGATCATCGTCTCAAAACTTTGTTGTGAGGAATTTTCTAAGTGAAGTGGTACGGAGGACAATACGGTCTGTATAGAGATGTACGAGGTGTGAAGTCCCCCGTGTGGATGCCTTCACTGAATTTTTCTAAGTATGGAATCTTCAAGCTCAAGCTAACTTCTCTTTAAAACTCTCAATTCAAGCTTATTTATGTTTTTTAAGGCCATCATGGGTCTCCTACATCAAGCCAAGTTAAAAGGAATTTCATTGGCTAAGTTTTTCACAAGTACCGATAGAAGGGTCAACTTTAAATGGTCATATCACTTAGCACAAATTGAACTGGGTGGCTCACGGCTATTAAATTAAAGTAATTTCAATTAGCTTTCCAATGCATCTAGGTTTACCTCATTCCGAGTTCGGAGTAAGAGGTTATGCCCTTTTTTGTAGAACCTATCTGGGCTGGGATGGGTGCCTTCACGAACCGTAAAGAGCTTCACGAGCCGTGAAGCCAACCGTGAAAAGTTCTGGGTAAAATTTAGAGGGGCGTTTCATTGAAGTGTTTTTGATATTTTGGCCCATCCCCAAAGCTTTTTAAGACCTTTAAACTCCTTTTACATTCCTATACCTCTCTTACACTAATTCTAACCGCTCATTCAAGACTAACCCTTAGTTTTCTAGAATAAAACTCTCAAAATTCTGTCCAAGTCTCATCTTCAAGATTCAAGCTAGGATTCAATTGGGGTGTCAACTTCAAGCTAAATTCTTCTGAAATTCAATCTTCCTAAGCAAGGTATGTGGGTTTTGATCCTTGGTTTCTTCCAACCAAAGAGACCCAAACGCTTTTCAAGTACTTTTCATAAATTTAAGCTTACTTTAAATATGGGTTTTTGTTGTTATGATTTATTAAATTCAATTGATGTGTGGGTTGTACTTTATTTATGATTTTAAGTTACTTTAAGCCATAATATGATGATTTGCATTGCAATTATGAAGTCATGAAAGTGCATGTCCCCTTTAAAGCTTAATTTGTGCATGAGTGATCCATATTATGATTTAAATATGGATTTACTTCAATTTCATATAATATTATTGATTTTTGCCATTCTCATCTCATTCATAGCATATGCATTCCTGAGCATTGTATTTTATGGAAGTTATGAAGTAGGTTAAGCCCAATTATGTTTTATAAAATGATTTTGATAAGATTATGGTTATGACAAGAATGTGATCACATAAATGTCTATTGCTAATGACAATTTGAGCATTTTGGATGCTTGCACCATATTGACATGATCATGAGCTATTCCTATGCATGAGTATCATGGTTATGAATTATGATTTGACTTTTGAGCCCAAGTATGAATGATTATGAACTGTGCTTGGCTTTTGAGCCTAAATGCACATTGAAAGGATTCAAAATAACTATTTCCTTTTTTAAAAGCATATATATATATATATATATATATAAGTATTCTCGTGGAATGTTTTGACTTAGCACCGATGGATTGGGAGCATCAGGGTTATCCCCAAGGGCCGTCTCCCTTTCCTTGAACTATGTGCTAGCATAGAAATGGAAGCCATTACCAAAAAAGACTGGGTCGTAAGGAATGGTTACATTTATTGATATGATATGATTTGATAATGAAAATCCTTCTGAAAGGGCGTAGTCGTAAGGAAAGTGACCATCCACCGAAAAGGCAAGGTCGTAAGGTATGATATAGATTATCCTTGGCAAGTAATCTTCTCTTACCGATGGGAGGCCTTTATTAGATAGATGAATAAATAGTAATAGCTCACAGGAGTTTGATTTGTCAGTTATAGTCCATCCCCATATGAGCATATTTGCATTTCATACATCATGGACTTCTTGGGATATTGTATACTACTCTTCTTTGGATAAATGATTCTTTCTATATTATGTGGCCTTGACATCTAACATTGAAAGGTAGGTTTGATAAGTCATATGCATTGCATGCCTGCATACTTAGTACATTTGAACATACTAACACATACTTTTTGCCTACATGATCTAACTATGTAGGGATCAGAGACTACTTTCATCCACCGTTGGATGACTAGATTAGATTTGAGATACTTGTTGTGGTGAGTCTTATCTTCCAAGGACAAAGCACTATTTATGATGCTTTTGCCTATGTTATCTTTACTTTGAGGGTGAGTCCGGGACATGTCTTGGCCCCCGTCCCATCTTATGACTAGAGGCATTGTTAGACATCTCATAGACTTTTGTCAGGATCTATGCTATATGTTGTATTTGGAGTTTATGATTATGGTTATCTATTGGATATGACTATTATGGATTAATTATGAGAATTATGATAAGAATATATGTCTTTATGTGGAAATATAAAAGATCCTAAGTCCTGAATTTCCTCCATAGAGTGAGTCATACTTACTCTCTCCTTAGTCTTTATGTGCTATATGTTAAGTGAATCCATGTTAATCACTTTCTCGATGATATCCCCATAGTGTAAGTCCTATTTTCCCATCCCTTAGAACTATGTGCTTACTATTTGTATACGGTTCCTGAATCGATGATGTAGATATGGATACTTTGAGGCTTGTTTGGGACTCTCGAGTTCCCATTCGCCATGTCACTCCTAGACCCTAGGTCTGGGGCATGCCAGAGTTGTGTAACACCCTACATCTTATGTTTACTAGTCCTATGCATATTGAACATGATATGGTTTGGTCAAATTAATACCCATTTTTAGAAGTGCTTGAATTTCATATTAGAGGGATATACGTATGTCTAACGCTTAAGAGGATCGAGAGCATATAAGTTTTAAGTCAAACTGAGGAGATCGTGACCTTAAATGAAGTGAAAGAAATGAGGTGCTTATATGACTTAGAAAGCTAGCAGTTGAGTCACCTACATGCTTAGCTTAAATATGCTAGGTAGACGGAAACGAGGCCCGACATTGAATTTGTCCAAGTCCGACAATGAAAAAAGTCCATGTTAATGGTGTAACTTTAGCTTATGTTTTAGCATAATAAAGGGACAATATTCTTAGCCCAAGAAGAATAGAAAAAGGGCCCAATTACATTCACAACTCACTTGATTATTTGGGCCCAAACAAAGTGAAAGGAAAAGAGAGAAGTGGGCAACCAAGACCCATCAAATTTGAAACCAATAAGGCCCAAGTGAAAGGGAAAAATAGGTATATTACTAACTTGATAAAATAAGGATTAAAACCAAAAAGAAATTCGGCCGAACTGTTCCTTTAAAAGGGCTTACAAGCAGCTCTTTCAAGTCATTTAACATTGGAGAAAAATCAGACTTTTCAAAGATTTCTCTCTCCTCTTTCTTGACTTTACAAAGCAGCCACAAGAAAATTTTAGGGTTCTCTTGGAGAAGCCCTACACCTTGAAGGTAAAGGTAAGTAAAGATACTTGTGTGTTTAGTATGATTTTTCATTATAAACAAGAGAAATAGACTGGTTATACTTATGCTAAAACTTTTGATCGCATGTGTTCCAAAGATTGTTGTACATTTTTCTTATTTATTTGGAAACTTTTCCCTTCTTGGTTGGCTTGATTATGAAGGGAGGTTGCTGTTTTTATGAGGTTTAGTTTTGTAATGATGTATCAAGGTTGCTGCACCATTTTTGTCTCGAGCAAAATGAGTTCTTGTATGATCTCGTATTTATGCTCTTAGTAGAAACTTGTGGGCTGATAATTGGAGATTCTTGTTTCACGTCATCCATATGCTTTGGAACTATTTTTGGACTATTTTAGGACTCTTGTTATGTGTAAATATGTTTAGGGAAGTTTGGTTAATGTTGGAACAAGTTTGCGTTTGTTGACGTTGACATGTAGCAAAAGGATGTAATGTTATGCTGCCTACTTGTGTGTTGCATAGAATTGTTATGTGTTGTGCTTTGTGGGCTGTTATAAGAATATTATGGAGCTAAAACAAGATGGACATGACATGTATACGAGAATGTGTATTAGAAAATACGATTAGAGGTGGAAAGTTTGAAAAGAATACTCTTGGGTTGATAATTACTCACTTGCTGCCCGTGCGTTACTTTTTGTGAAATTGGACTGTCAAGATATATCTATTAGCTGCTACTACTTGATTTATCACCTAGTGTATATTAGATAAGTATTTGGGCAAAAAAGGAGGTTACTTAGAGGTAGTAACAAGGTCGCACAACGAGGTATGTAAGGATACTCGATTTTGTATTACTTGGCATGAAATCTAGATTCTTCCTTATCACATAGAGGCACTTACCAACTCCAACATAACTAATAACCGTGTCTCCACTAATTAACATATTCATATGCTTCCATACATAGTCATTTGCAAATATGCATACATACTTGGATACCAAGATAAATGAGTTCTTTCTACTAAGTAAAATTTATGTGTTGTTTCATCTCCGATGCATTTCATTATTTATGTAACCTACTCTTTTCATTATAATATTGTCTTGTATGATTATTGACGTGTCACATGCTATATCTATGGTCCTACAACTCAATTCTATGACCACCAAAAGAATCATCTCAAAGTAAATAAAAGACAAAGTAAGTTGCTTATTGATGGGTGGTATCCCATAGGTAGAAGAATCACCTACCATGGGTCGATCCCATATTACGGGGGGTATCCCAGGGTTCAAAGGAAATCCTAGCATGGGTCGATCCTGACAATGACTTACCACTAATCAACTAGTCATTTGTATTATATGTTGCGCACAGATTATACAATAAAGAAAGGTAAAGTAATAAAAAGGACAACAAGTACATGGTTCCACAATATGACTAAAGGTGGTCATTTATCCTTACACCAATGCATGATTTAATTTGATTTCTTACTTCATATACAGTACTTCTTGCCTTACATATTGAGTAAATTATCTCATATTGACATCCCTTATAGGGACCTGCATTTCATGTCGTAGGTACAGGAGTTAGTAGATCTCCCTAGTATGAGTATAGGATATCCAACATCTTACTGAGCTCCAGGTTGCTTTAGGGCTTTGTGTATCCAGAGCTTATATTTCTATATTGTATAGTAGTTAGTCATGAGACAGGGCCTGTACCGACCCTTATTAGATACATTTCCTTATTTAGAGGCTTTGTAGACTATGTAAAGTAAAGTGTGGTCATGTATTGTACTTTAGACATTGTGGCTCCAATGGCCTAGTCATATGTATTTGCTTTTGGATTGTATTACTATTTACTTTCCTGAAATCATGTTAAAGGTGGAAACCCCTTATAATGTTCATAGAAAGTGCATGGTTAGAGGTTGGTTCTCTCGAGCCTTGTCGGCAATGGGTGCCAGTCCGCCTTAATGGGACTTTGGGCATGACAAAGGTGGTATCAGACTGGGTCATCCTAGGGAGTATACAAACCCGTGTCTATGTAGAATCTTGTTATAGATGTATTGTGCACCACATTTATAAGAAGAAGGCTAGGTGGCATTTATGAGCTGTCACTTTCTTTTCATACTTTAGATCATGCCATAGAGCCAAGTGTTGTAGGTGGATTTTGTCTAACCTCTAAATTGTTTTGTACAACAATTATGCCAGAAACAAGGAAAAGTAAAGGCAAAGGGAAGGAAGTAGAAGTGGTAGTTGGTGTACCTAGTCGGGTGAGACAATGGAATAAGGCCTAAGATGAGTCCATATCACAGACATGTCTAACTCCTCTAGCTCCTGATGAACCAGGAAGTAATGAAATTCCCCTAGAATCATTTACCGATGCCATCGTACATGATCTAAGAAATGCAGTCCAACTATTGGCTCGTATAGTTGCTGGCTAAGGTCAAAGACAGGAAGGCCCAGTTATAAGTGCAGGTGGTGCGAATAGGGAAGCTAGACGAGGATACGTGACTTCCTTAATTTCGACCCTCCATCTTTCATCGGGTCAGATCCTAATGAAGATCCACAAGATTTTACCGACCAGAACCAATGTATTTTAGATGTTATGCATGTGAGTGGTACAAAATCCGTTGAGCTATAAACATATTGAAACCCCTCTTATGTGCTTTGGAATGCCCCACAATCATAATTTCTATATATCTCAAAATCCGTGCATGATCTCGAAAATTTGATTTCATTTTCTTGATTATGGGGCAAAATTGAGTGGGAAATGTGTAAAACCCAGATTTTAGAGACCCGTAACGAAAAATAATTTTTGCTAATTTTTGAATTCCAGTAGCTGTCTGTGCCCTGGCGGCGATGTGCCAGGGGCGCGGAGTTGTATTTTGCCAGACGCGATTGGTCGGTGTCACGCTAAAGCCGCGGACTAGTGGAACATTTTCCATGGTTTTCTTATTTCGCACAAGGGCATTGGGGTCATAGCCCCATGCCCACTTAAACCTGAAATCTCCCACACGTAGTTATTTTTCAACTCTATAGCTCACAAAACCCTCTCTAAAAACTCTCTAAGACTCTATCAATTCTCTCATTCACAAAAAAAATATTTCAAGCTCAATTTTAGAACTCAAGGACTCATTTCAACCTCTAAGTGTACTTCAAGTTCATCTGAAGGAATTCAAGGTTTAAGGCATGTGAGTCTTCGTCCATATGTCCTTTCACCCGCGGAGCCCCACCTTCTCTTTTTGTGAAAATTGCATGTTTTCAAGTGGTATTACTTATTGGTATCTCTTATTATAAAATATGAACATAAATCATGTTGGGGTTTTACCAAGTATTGATTGATTATGCATGAATGTCTATTTCAAGCTTGTTCCATGAATTGATTTTGTCTATTGGGACTATGCATGTTTTGAACTATGAAACTATGAACTATTATAAGCTTTTGTGATGGATTTCAAGGTACCCTACATGAGGGTTTTACTACCATGTTGGTCGGTTAATTTGCATTGAGTTTACTCATCTTGTTTTACTCTTGAATTGCATGATTTTTAACAAGCATCATGAACCCACCATGTGTTTAATAAAATGACATGACAAGAATTCTTAAGTTATTGATGATCTATTACATGATTTACAACTCAAGTGACTTCATGATGATTAAAAGCTTTCAAGCATGTATTGAATTCATGAAAATTATCTATGATGTTGCAAGTATCAAGTTTAGCCCTATTTCAAGATTTTTACCTCTTGTGAGCCATTCATGTTAAAGCAAGGGTTCATGTATGATTATGATCTATTCTCATGCTCAAGATAGGTCACTAGTAGAGGTCAAACATGTTTATGAGCTACTCAAGTCATGTTCTTACGATCTATTTGTGTTATGATTAAAGTATGATTATTTCAAGTATTTTCGTGGGATTTGACTTAGCACCAACTGAGGCTTAAGATGGGGGTTCGACTTAAGGGGTCCATATATAAAGTCTCTAGTTTCTAAACTATGTGCCATCATAGGATTACGATTATTACCCTTCCTATACTAGTGGATCTATCTAGTTATACCATACCTTGTCGAGGGAGTGACATGCCTCGCATTATTCATTATATGGTTTACCATGGCAAGTAGACCACACCTTGTCGAGGGGGTGGCATGCCTCAATCTCCTTGTCGAGGGAGTGACATGCCTCGATCACCTTACCAAGGGGTGACATGCCTTGTATTCCAAGTAGTAGCTCGCTTAGTCTATGTCGATTAAGGTCTCCTCCCACACATGTGTTATGTATTATACAAGCTGAATGTTTTACAGTCATGTTTTATCACAAGCATTGATCATGCATGACATGTCGAGATTATATATTCATTGCTTATGATTATGCACTTTGAATATATTGGCTTATGTCTTTGTTGCATTGCACCTCGCATACATAGAACATTCAAATGTCGTGACCCAAGTCTAGGGCCTAGACATGACACGGCGAATGGGGAACCCGAAGAAACCCTAAACAAGCCTCTTATTCATATCATTACATATTGGTGGTCACGGAAGCATATAAAAGACATAAAGAGTGAGAATGGGGGTAGAAGGGACTAAAGGGAAATCTCGCATAACATCATAATCAAGAGACAAGATTCAAAGTTTATATTATAGATACATCACATGTCCAACAAACACCTCCACTACTTAGATAAAAGCGGAGGCCAAGACAAAGCAACCGGGCTCACCCTCATAGTCAAAATAGAACATAAAGAAGAGTGTCTCAATACAAAATAAGAGAAATATAGATAAACGCCCCCATAATGGAGGACTCACCAACTAGCTTGAATAGTACCGAACTAGCCACGTGGAGGTGGAGGATGATCAACTTGGGCTCCGGTTCCTACATGGTGATATCATGTAGGCAAGAGTATGCGTTAGTATGTTTGAATGTACTAAGTTTGTAGGATGCAATGCAAAAAGAGATAGGCATCACAATAAAATGCGTAACAATAGGCAATAATCATAATATAACAATATGGCATGTATGGCCAATGGTCAAGTAAAATATGCTTAAGTAGCGCATGCTAATATAGGATATCATATGTGTAGAAGAGACCTAGCAAGATGTACAAAGTACAAACCCCTTGGTTGGTTGATCATGATCTCACACCATCACCCTATGGTGAAGTAGAAACCCCTCACATGGTTGATAATAATCTCACCCTATCACCCTGGTGGCGAAGTACAAACCCCTCACATAGTTGATGAGTACAAACCCCATCTCGGTTATCCGGACTCTTAGTCCCCCCAGACTGGGCATGGTCTAATGCAACACTTTATATAGAATATATATTTACGGAAGCTCATTTCATCATCATAACATCAATCATATCATTTCTCATACTTTGGACCTTCAATTCCTCAAGAAATTATAACCGGACATTTTATCAGACACTTAGAATTGTGTAGTGTTAGTGTAAAACCATGAACTTTGAGAGTGAAATCATGAAAGAAAATCCATTGTAAAACCATCAATCACTACCTTGTAACACCCTCCAACAGTATACATCAAAACCCCTCATCAAATCTTACAATAGATCCAAGTTTTATAGCTCAAAACATATAAAAACCAGTCACAATTTCATGTGCTCAAACATAGGTGTCACAACCAAAGTCCTGTTAGGGTGGACTGGCACCCGTTGCCGATAAGGCTCGGGAGAACCAACCTATATCTATGTGTCTTGTATACATGTTATAAGGAACTTCTATGTTTTTCATGATTCCAAGAAGATAAACGGAGATAACAAGTTAAAAGGTGATGCGTATAGCTAGGCCGTTGGGGCTATGATGTCTGAAGTACGAGACATGACCATACATTAGTTTACATAGTCTACAAAGCCTCTAGTCAAGAGTAAGTGTTCAGGATAGGCCCCGTCTGAATTTAACTTACTAATTCAAACATAGACACTCTAAACACACACAAAGCTCCGAAGCAACCTGGAGCTTAGTATCAACAGCTGAATACCCTGTACTTCTACTGGGGAGATCTTGCAGCACCTGTACCTGCAACATGAAATGCAGGTCCCCCGGAAGGGACTCAGTACGAAATAATGTACTGAATATGTAAGGCATAAATTACTATATATGAAATACAACTCAAACGAAACTATGCACTGTTATAGAATAAGAGACCACCTTTTGTTATGATTTGGGATCATGTACTTTACGTTCTTTACATTCCTTTACCTTTTCTGTAAAATCAGTAAAATCTGTGAACAGCTATAATATAAATGACAAACTGATTAGTGGTAAACTGTATCAAGTTCGTCTCGATGCTGGGTTCTTCCTTAACCCCCTCGGGCTACCCCCCGTAATAGGATCGTCCCTGGCTAGGTATTACTTCCACCCCCTCGGGCTACCACCTATCAAAACTGTATACTTTATCTTTAAATTACCTTTGATATTGTTCTTTTGGTGGTCATATTATTGGAGATACAAGGTTGTACATGCAACATGTAACATGAATATAATTGTACAAG
>JAPFFP010015479.1:0-16818 GCA_026153255.1 Solanum medicagineum
ATACAAACCTCCTCATTTTTGTCCTCATGTCTTTCACCATCTCTGGAGCATACCTTGACAATTTAACAAACTTAAGGCCATACTCCTTCACAGTCATCCCTCCCTTTTACAAATTCAAGAACACATTCACCTTCACTCCCTCAACTCTTGAGGAAAGAAGTGATCAAGGAAGGCGGTCTCGAACTCATCCTAACCCCCGGGCTCAGCATCTTCACCTCTATTGTCCTCCCATTGGTTGTACTAAACATTTGCAACATCCTTCAGCTGGTAGGAAACAAGTTCAACCCCTTCAACGCCACTGGCATGCATGGCCCTCAACACCTTGTATATCTTGTCAATGAAGTTTTGTGGATCTTCCTCAACTTTTTCCCCTGTATACACATGCGGGTTCATCCTCAAGAAGTCTCTGAGTCAGATTGCAGCTGAGGACTCCTGTGAGCTAGAACTAGGAGCTTGAGAACCTTGGTTGTTTCTCTGGGAGGCCACCAGTTGAGTCAGCATGGCCATGGCTCCCCTAAATTCTGCCTCAGTAGTGGGAGCTGGCTGGGGCTGAGCAAGGGGTGCCTATGAGACTTCAGCAGTCCTCACGGGGTGTCCCCGTCTCCTCACCTTAGTTTGGACTAGAGACTCCGGTTGGGTGTTCTCAGCAGCTAGGGCTAAGGCATCTCTCTGTGTAGCTGGTCTGTTAGGTGGCAATTTCTGTAAGCGTGAAACGCATGAGTTAAAAAGGGATTTTTACAAAGTTAAATTCTATCACACGAACTAGGTCATAGAAGAAGGGTAACACTTCCTAATGTCCAATAGCCTCCTGCTTATAAAGTGTGCTGTACAACACACCCATAAACAAGACTATACTAGACACAATTTCATAAACTCCCTAGGATACTCGAACTCTGTGCTCTGATACCAAGTTTGTTATGCCCTGAGAGGGTGCCCTAGACGTGACTGGTACTAGGAGACTATCACTAGTCCCCAAGAGGACCACATAACCTCATTGCATTCATTCAATCCATTCATGTGTAGAAGATTAAATTGAAAAATAAATATCAGTGAGCTATCGCAATCACTATCATAAGATAATATGAAGAAGTATCTCAAAAGAAAGGAAATAGGAAATAAGAAATTTCGACACTATCCATCAACTATCTATGTCTATGAAGCCTCTATAACTAAAATGTAGGAAGGTACCATGACAGGCTATGGCTACTACATTCAACAGAAAATATTGAAGTAAAGTCAATGAAATAATCATCCGTTGAAGGCAGGGGAAGACTCACCACGATCTGGAATAATGAGCTCTGAAACCTCAACGATTGGGCTGCTGAAGTCCTCTGTCTACAGAATTTGCATCAAAAAATGATACAGCGCCAAAGGAGCGTTAGTAGGTGGAATGTGCTGTATGTAAAAAGAGGCTAAAGTAAACAATATAAGAGACATTTGTTCATCAATCTCTCATCCTCAACTAAGGGTAAGGACATCACTCTATCACCTCACTATCTATCAATACATCATACAATCACATCAACATCAAAGTACTATCAATAAAGAACCTATATGGAAGTTACTATAACCGAGAATTACCATCTATGAGCTAGTAGTGATATAACGAAGAGATGTCATTGCCACATCTGTCCAGTACCTTGCTGGGGTAAAGGACGAGTCTATCAGGAATCCTAAGGAAATCTATGAAGTCTCCTGCAGGACAAAGGAAACATCCGCTTTCACAGTCCAATCCTCTCCTACGTTGGCCATGTAGTTAATGAGCGCGAGTGGGACTCACTCTTACCCATTTCAGTGCTAATACTCCTCCCAGGACTCAATATCTAATACTTCTATCAAGCCCCCCCCCCCCAAATAGGGTCCTCATCTCATCTATCATTCTATCAACTCAAAAAAAAAGAATTCCTCCCCTCACCTTTATCAAAACTTAGTTAAATCCCAAGGATATCAATTACATCTATTTCAGCCATCACAACACTCATCTCAAGACTCAGACTTCATCAATCATGACATTCACATGACTAAGGCTCTAGACATTACCCCTAAGTTCATTGTTTAATTCTTTAACAGATAATTCACATAGAAAAGATGTATAATCACATAATAATACACATAAATAGTTTCATTAATTCATGATGATCATCAATTTAACATAAAATATAAGATTTAAAGATAACTTCAAGAAAATATTCAAGAAACTTAAAAACAAGACCTATCAGTTAAACTTTCTACATCTTAGTCTATAAATTGGGGCACATGGAAGAACAATTCCATATTTTGGGTAGTCTTTACATAACTGGAGTGAAGAATTAGAAAGTTTTCTCCAAGAATTTGGAAACTCTCTAGAAATCCTCAAGCCTTCTCTTCTTCTCCTTTCTCAGAACTCCCATAGAAACTTTAAAAAATGGGTTATTTGAAACCCTTCTCACGTATTTAGGCTTAGATATATATTTTTGGGACTTTAGAATATATTGGGAAGGACAATAATGCCCTTCCCGAAGTGAAAGAAAAAGAATATAAAAACTGGCACACTGGTGTGCGTCACGGAGGGGGCGCACACCAGTTCATTTTTGAAATTTTTTGGAAATTTAATTCCTGTCGAAAAATCCACAAAAACATAAGTGCATTTCTGCGCCCCTGGAGCATCGCGGAGGGGGCACGTATTTTCTACTATTTTTGCACAAAATGTACAATTTTGTAATTCGACCTGGTTGCTTTTAAATTAGGTCGAGATAATTTTCTACCTCGATCTTTCGCGCTGATCGCAAATTAGATATCGGATTTCTCATGGAGCTTTGGAAGACGTGTTGTGCGCGCAATGATATTAGGGGCATTTTGGTAATTTTATGGGGTGTTACAAATATATACAAAGAATAAAATAAATAATAATATGAGAAGTGGTCTTGCACTTGTCTAGCGTCAAATATATATAATAATAATAATAAATGCATAATGAATAAATAAAAAAACAAGTAACTTAAATTTTTTGTCTTCCAAATTGGAAAGGCCTCGAAATCCAGCGGATAGAGTTTTCATTGGCCAGCAGGTTCAACAAACAATGTATATACGTGAACTTAAACTAAAATTTATCAAATTTAACATGTAATAAATGTGAAATTAAACTAAATTTTTCCTTCTTTTAAAGTGGGGAGGCCTTAAAATCCAATGGATAGATTTTTCATTGGCCAGGTTTCATCATCCATTCGATAATCAATTAAGAAGAACAAATAAAATGACAAAAGGTATCTAAATGTAGCATAATAATACCAAAATAAAATAGCAGCATGAAAACTACAGAAAATAACATTCCAAGAATATATTATTAAATTAATAAAATGAAAACAGTTCAAATGAAATAGGCCAAGTAAAACTGTCACGTCTCGGAAGGGTACCCTGGGCGTAACAGGCACTCAGAGACTTTTCATATCCCCCCAAGCGAACCACCTGGCCTCCTTACCTTCATTCAATCATACATCAGCGGAAGATGTTAGAATTAGAAATCAAATAATAGCGGGCTATTCTATCTCATCACATCTACGTCAGAAATAAAGGCCATAGGCCACAAAACTAGTCATTAGTGTCCATCACATAAAATAAAATTAAAGACACCCAATGAAAAAGGAAAGGGGAAAAGAACCACAACATCAACTCATCATCTCTCTATGTCTATGAAGCCTCAATCTCTATAAGTCTAGGATGATACCATGACAGGTCATGGCTACCACAAACTCAGAATAACTCAAAACAATAAGAAAATGAAATAAAGGCATCCTCCGAATGCAGGGGAGGACTCACAAAGTCTCTGGGGCTAGAAGTCTTTGAACCTCAATGAATCGTCTGCTGAAGCCCTCAGCCTACTAAATATGGATTATGAAATGATGCAGCACCAAATGGTGTCAGTATGTGGAATGTACAGTATGTAAATGGGCTAAAAGTAAACAGTATAGACAGATATGACATGATGTAACATCAACTTATCAGGTACTTATCTCAGCTCAGAGTAAGGAGTAGGACAACATCAATTAAGACTCATACGATCACATCACCACCAGAATGCTAATCAAGATGAAACCTATGTAGCAGTTTCTCGGACCTACAACCATCACCTATGAGTCGGTGATGATACAACGAAGCGATGTCGTTGCGGCATCTGCCTAGTACCTTGTCGGGGAAAAAGGGTGTGCTATCTGTAGATCCAAAATAACGTTAAGTCCTCTTTGGGACTAAGGAAACATTTGTTTCCATGGCCCAATTCTCTAGTGCTGGCCAAAAATTTATGGGTGCAAGTGACACTCACTTTTACCCATTTTGGTGCTCGATACTTCTCCCAGGACTCAATATGCTCATAAACATCAAATATCAAGATTTATCATCTTTTATTCTCTTTTGGACAAGGAACATCAACTCATCTCATCAGTCATGATCTCAATGGATTAGGAACATTCTTGAAGATTAATTTCAGACTCTAAAGATATCATTCTCATCGACATCAACCATCAACTCATTCAACTCAGGACCCAAACCACAACAAGCAAACACACCTATGTGATCAAGCCTCTAGACTCAATCTCTATCTTCTTTCATACAATCTTTGATGATTAAATCATGCAGGGTTTATATAATAGTTCAAATAAATCATTTGAATAAATAATCCAAGTTATGATGATCATCACTTCAAGAAAATACATGTAAATGAAAATAGTATTTAGTAAAACATTCAAAAATGTTTCAGACAGGATCCATCACCTTCTAGTATCAACTTTCTACAATAAAAGAGGCACATGGGAGAACAATCTCATGCTTTTGGTAGCCTTACATACCTGTATGAAGAACACACTTGATGTTCTTCAAGGAATTGACCTATAATCTAGAAATCCCCAAGCTTATTCTTGTCTTCTCTCTCAAGAACTTTCACGTAGAAACTATGAAAATGGGTTTGAAACCCCTAATCTGACATAAATGACCCTTAAACATGTTTTTGGGACTTAGGATAGGTTGGGAAATGACGAAACGATCCTTCCCATAATCAAAGAAAATTTTCCACTTCGTAACAACATGTACGAGTCGCGCCCGGGGCGCAAACATGTGTTTTTTGTGATAATTCGTGATTTCCAATTTCTCATCGAAAATTAAAAAACCTTAAGTGTGAGTCCGCACTCCAGGCGCGTCGCGCGTTGGGCACACACTCTCACTGTCCTAGAATTAATTAGTGAAAATTATTTTTCGACTTAGTTGCTCTAAAATTAGGTCGAGGCCATTTCCCCAGTCAATTTTTTGACTCAATTGCTCTGAGCTTAGGAAGATGCATTATGCGCATAATTCCATTCTAGGGGTATTTCAGTAATTTTTCTAGGTATTACATTATCTTCCCCTTGGGATCATTCATCCTCGAATGATGAGCAAAGTTAGGATTAATACACGAGCAGACTCAGGACTCATCTCAATACTCACTCGAGAAAGCTCAAACTTTTGACTATCCATCACCTTCTATAACTTTACATTAGCTTCAAGAATATAATAAACACATTAATGCAAGAGTAGAACTTCAATTAACTCAAGGATAGGGACATTATCTTCGACATCATCATCATGTGGCATGAACAAGTGTGGATATTTGATCTTCATAGCTTCCTTAGCTTCCCATGTAGCTTCCTTAACGAATTAATTCCTCCATAGAACTTTAACAGAGGCTATCTCTTTATTCCTCAGCTTACGAACTTAGTGATTGAGGATTTGGATTGCAATTTTCTCATAGGATAGACTGTCTTTTATTCTAGTACTCTCAATAGGGATTACCAAACCAGGATCTCCCAAACACTTCTTCAGCATCGATACGTAGAATACTGGGTGAATCCCGTCTAACTCGAAAGGAAATTCTAACTCATAGGCGAACTTTCCAATCCTTCTCACAATTCGATTGTGACACTCCATGACTTTATCCTCATATGTACCTATGATTCAAGCCTCATTCCTATATGTGGGAAGTGTTTTAGAGTCATAAGAGACCTCTAGTACTTAGACAAGTTCAAGACTTTCCTATAAATTGAGTTTTGAGTGGTGAATTATGCAATGGTCAATTTTAGATAACCATATCTTTTAGCACACAAAGAACTATATGAACTGTAACATACCACATGAAAACCCTTTGAATTAGATTTCCAATGCAACTGGTTTAACTTTATTCCGAGTTTGGAGTCAAAAGTTATGGCCATTTTACTGAAGACTGCCAGTGTAGAGTTGCACTCCGAAACCTCTGTTACGAGTCGTAGGTCGTTGTAAGAGTCATAATGTAGATCGTAGAAACTTCCAGAGACTCTAGAATTTTGCCAAATGGTTACGACAGGAGTCCTACGAGTCGTAATACTATATACAGGTCATAATGGGGCCCGTAACGGGATTTTTGATAGCTTTGAAGAAAGGTTAATTTGGTCCTTTCCCATCCGATTCTCTTAAACCTCAATTGTTTTGGGACTAAATATATGTCCCAAATTAGATCCTTAGCCTCATTTTACTTCCATCTTCACCTAGGGTTTTCTTGAGCAAGAGGAGGAGAAAGGAGAAAGGGTAGGATTCTTGATTTCCACCCTAAGAATCCATTGAGGTTTGATTGTTCCTTCAACTCCAAGGTATGTAAGGCTCACTAAAGTGTGATATCTCGTTTCTCATATGCCCCTTCAACTTCTTGAGTTAAGATTTGGTAAAAAATTGAGCTTTGAGAAGTTATATCATCTAAATATTGAGATTATGTACTTATTATGAATTCTCTTAATATTTTATAGAAATTTATTACATCATATCATTTCTATATGGTATTGAGCTAAAATTTTACACTTGATAGCATGAAATCTAAATTTCACGATTCATGAGATATATATACATATTTTGAGTTGAGGTTGAGTTTTGAAGGCTTAAGTTGAAAATTTGAGTTGAGTACTTTGAGTTGAGTTATTGAATATTTTGAGTTGAGTAAATTGAGTATTTGAGTTGAGAAATTGATTTGGATGTATGTTCATGTTCTTCATTCACATGAACTCTAAATGATGCTTATAACTTATCCCTTTTCTTATGCATTTTTCAAAATGCATTTGATAGTCATTTTTTGTACATGAGCATGAGTTTTGAGCATTTTTTTACTAAGTCTACATGAGCATGAGTTTTGAGCATATTTTTACTAAGTCTACATGAGCATGAGTTCTGAAAATAATGATGTGAGAAAGAGTCTTGAGGAGATGATGTATATTTAACGAGTTTTTGATGAAATTGAGCATTGAGTTTAAATGACATTTTTAGTACACATTGAAATTGAGCATTGAGTTTAAATGATGTTTTTAGTACACATTGATGATGATGCAAATACACATTCTTTTTCAAGATATATTTAATGATGATGAGATAATGATAAGATGATGATGAGTTGAGTTATGATGATGATGATGAGATAATGATGAGATGATGATGAGTTGAGTTATTATGTTTCTGCCATTGTTGCAATTCTTCACTACTGAGCTATTTTTAGCGACATTGCAAAAGATGTTGAATAGGTTCCACAGTTGTTGAACGACATAGAATAATAATCGGAATATACTTTTAGCAACTGGTTCACCACTTCATGCAGCAGTTTTCAATTACTATTGAATGTACTACAACATTTGTTGTATCTGATGTTTCAATTGATGAAGTAGTTGCTCAATCAAATACAACAATTGTTGTATTTCTGTATAGTTTTCTCATGCTGTGATTTTAACTATTATTTATTTAGGTACGTTCAACATCATCAATGGGAGACAAAATAATATTAGGAGTTGATTGTCATGGTGAATGGATTGAGCCCAACAATCATTTTATTTGGTGTTAGAAAGGCAAAGAAATGATCGAGACGATAGCAATGATTGTGAATCAAGACGTTGCGTATGAGGATTTTACGAATCAAATTATTGCCAGCGATGAATTAAATTGTGAGCTGAAAGATATTGCCATCACTTACATGCATTCTTGTGGCGAAAAATAGAGAGTGACTCCATTTAGAATAAAAAATCAAGTGAGTTTACGGATTTACTTGGAAGATGAAGGAAACCCATTCTATAGGTATTCATGGTTGAAAGGATGGTAGAGAACCAGAATTGTCATGGCCCAAGCTTAGGACCTAGACGTGACATGGCGAATGGGGAACCCGAAGGGACCCCAAACAAACCTCTTAACATATCATTACATATCTTTTGTCGCGGAAGCAATTAAACAACAATTAAATAAGGGCAAAGGGATGGGAGCTTTTCATAGCATTAAAACATATAAGATTCATGAGAGTCAAAGATCATAGCATCATTACATAACTTTTCCAACAACACCTCTAAACTTATAATTGAGCGGGGGTCAAGACAAATTTCAGGGCTCACCCTCATAGTCAAGAGCATACAATAAGATAACGAGAGTCTTTAATAACGTAAGAACAAAATATATCATCTCCGGAGTTGAGGACTCACCAAACTTTCTTTGAAGAGATAGTACTAGCCACGTAGAGGAAGATGATTAGGTGGAGCTCTAGTTCCTACATGGTAACATCATGTAGGCATAGAGTATGTGTTAGTACATTTGAATGTACTAAGTTGTAGGACACAATGCAACACGAGATAGGCAACATAATCGAAATGCATAGTTAGGCAATAAATGAACATATAGCGATATGACATGCATGAATGATACTTGAAGTTAACATGCTTATATAAAACATATTATATGTGTAGTAAGAGACCATCATGTTGAAGGCCTACCACCTACTTGGAGAGGCGATTGAGGTATTAACCCCTCAGCTGATGATGGTTGTCACACCCTACCATCCATGGTGATTGAGGTATCAACCCCTCAATTGGTTGATGGTTGTCTCACCCTACCATCCATGGTGATTGAGGTATCAACCCCTCAATTTGGTTAATGATTATCTCACCCTACCATCCATGGTGATTGAAATATTATCATGACCCAAGTCTAGGGCCTAGATGTGATCAGCAAATAGGGAACCTAAAGGAACCCCAAACAAGCCTCATTGCATATCATCACACATCCTTGGTCGCAGAAGCAAGATAAAACGACATAAGAAATATAAACAAGAGAAATTAGGACTAAGGGAAAGAGAATGACATATAAATAGCTTGGATATAATAAGTGAGTCAAAGCTCAAGCATAATATATATTTTGTCCAACAACACCTCTAACGTAGAACTTAGCGGGGGTCAAGACAAGCAATCAGGCTCACCCTCATAATCAAGTATACCAAAAAGGAAAGATAGTCTCAAATACATAGCATAAGAACATATATATTGCCCTTGGACATGAGGACTCACCAACTAGCTTGATTGGATATCACTAGCCATGTGGGTAAGGTCGATGACCAAATGGAGCTCCGGTTCTGAAACGACCCCAAAAAGTGCCAAAAAACGTGCCTCAGAATGCCCAAAATTTTGATTTCTTTATATCTAAAAATTTGTTTGGTTTTTCGAAAATCTGACTTCATATTCTTGTTCAGGGGGTCCAAATTAGGGTGACAAGGGTCTAACCTCGATATTAAAGCAAAGAAATTGATTTATGAAATTGCACATGGTGCAATTTCCAAAGAGCTTTCCACGTCAGTTGCGCGACGTGGAGCAGTGTAATTGGAGTTTTTGCATCACCTCTGCGATGCGGAGATGTGTATCTGGGCACTGTTTTTGTTAGCTTGCTAAATATTTTTTCTAAGTGTTGGGCCGAAATTTCCCAAGCGTATTTTTACTTATACTTAGAATTATTTTACTCTTATATCACTCTAAACATTTTCGAAAACCCATTCCCACACTTAGTCTTATTTTACTTTCAAAAACCACTTCCTAAAGCCCTCATCCGTATTTAAGGATTCTCTTCAAGCTTCAAGTCTCCATTGTCAACCTTCACCAAGAACTTCTCCAAAGCTAAGGTATGTGGCGTTGAACTATTCGGTCCTTTCACCTATTGTGCCTAAACCCTCTTTTACTTAATATTGTGGTTTTGAAGTTGATTTTACATGTGAGTCTTGAATATTGAGAAATTTACTGTACAGTGATTTTGATTCATGAAAGTATGGTTCTTTTAGCATGTTTTGAGCTTTAAATCTTGGATCTAATGTTGGATTTAATGAGCAATTTTGATATGACTATCTTAGAGGTGTTGCAAGGTGTTGACTAAAGGTTTTACCACAAATTTTCCTATATGATTTCATCTCTAAATTGCATGCTCTTTTACCCCCATTACACACCCCCAAGGTGTTTGATAAAATGTCCGGTTATGGTTTCTTAAGGAATTGAAGGTCCAAGGCATGAGATATGATATGAATGATGTTATGATGATTATGTGATTATGAAATGATGATGAAATGAGCTTAAGAACATGATTATTCCTATATGAGGTATTTCATTAGAGCTTATGATTAATCCTATATAAAGTGTTGCATAGACTATGCCCATCCCGGGGGAAAAGAACCAGGTAACCTGAGGGGGGTTTATACTCATTCACTAGGGTGATGGGTGTGATCATCACTAACTAGATGGGGATTTATACTCATTCACTAGGGTGATGGGTGCGATCATCACTAACCGGATGGGGGTTTATACTCATTCACTAGGGTGATGGGTGCGATCATCGCCAACCTAAATGAGGGGTTTATTTCTTGTTCACTAGGGTGATGGTGAGATCATCACCAACCTATCGAGGGGTTCATACCTAGGAGAGATATATTAGTCTCATTCTTCATATATGATATTCTATATGAGCATGATAACTTAAACATGATTTACTTATGCATTGGTCATACATGTTATATTATGTTTGTTGCCTATCGTCTTGCATTTTGGATTGTGATACCTATCTAGTGTTGCATTACATCTCATATACTTAGTACATTCAAATGTACTAACGCATACTCTTGCCTATATGATATCACCATGTAAGAATCGGAGCCCGAGTTGATCATCCGTCTCTTCCACGTGGTTAGACGGTGCTACTCCAAGCTTGTGGTGAGTCCTCCGTTTTGGTTACTTTGGTTATGACTTTTCCATATCCTTTATGTATTGAGACACTACCTTTATGTTATATTTGACTATGAGGTGAGCCTGGTTACCTTGTCTTGGCCCCCGCTCTATCTATGTTTTAGAGGTGTATGCCGAACAAGGTGTGTACTATGTATGAGGTTGACTCTTGACTTTTGACTTCGATGTTTATGCAAGCTTCCCTTAGTCCTATTTCCTTTACTTTCATTGAATATGTCTTTTTTTAAAAGCTTCCGCAACTAAGGATGTGTGGTGATATGCTAAGAGTCTTATTTGGGTCCCTTCGGTTTCCCCATTCGCCGTGTCACATCTAGGACCTAGGCTTGGGTAGTGTCAAACTTGGTATCAAAGTACTAGGTTGATAGATCTTCTAAGTCCAACACACCGCGTCGATTAGAGTCCTATTCATAGTTATGAAGCGCACCATGACTATGACTAGGAGGCCATCAGGCGTTTAAGGAAATGTTTCCCTTCTTTATGTCCTAAGTCATGCTATAGAGTTGTGATAAGTATTCCCTCCTAACAATTTTTTCTTTGTGAAGCTAGATTATGTCGAATACTAAAGGAAATGGGGCACGAACTCCCGAGGAGCAACCTACTAATGGTGAGCTTCGGGTGCCCTTACTATGCTTGCCCAAGTGGTGGCCAATCAAGTTCAACAAGGGGCCCAAGCCCCTCATGCTACTACCCCCGGAGCTAGAGTAAGGGATTTCATGAGGATGAATCCTCTAATTTTCCATAGGTCGAAGGTGGATGAAGATCCACAAGAGTTTATTGATGAAACCTACAAAATCTTATCTATTATAGGTATGGGCCCAAATGAGAAGACGGAGTTGGCAGCATACCAACTCAAAGGGGTGGCCCAAATTTGGTTTGACCAATGGAGAAGTGAGAAAGGTAATGGCTATGTGGTGCTTTGGGAGGAATTCAAGTTGGCCTTCCTTAATCGGTTCTTCCCTCTTTAGCTTAGGGAAGCGAAGTTGGTTGAATTTATGAACTTGAAGCAAGGTGGTATGAGTGTGAGGGAGTATGTCCTCAAATTTAACCAACTCTCAAAGTATGCTCCTCACTTGATGGCCGATGCGAGGTCAAGAATGAATAAGTTTTCTATAGGGGTCTCCGATTTGGTTAGTGAAGTATGGCAATCAGCAATTCTTATTGGTGAAATGGACTTTTCTCAGTTGATGACATATGCCAAGCAAATGGAAGAAGAAAAGTTGAAAAAGTAGAGGGTCCATGAGGCCAAGAGTTCCCGCCTTGAAGACAAGTTCCAAAGGGGTGCTAGATGTCAAGGCCCGAGACCTTCTCATGCTACTAATAGGGGGTTTGCCAATGACTTCCCTACACCTCAAGATAATGTTGGTGGTGTGGCTCCCATTGATGTGTGTCCTGGTGTGGAGGGGTTCATAAGGGCCCATGTCTAAAGTGTACCAATGCATGTTTTGATTGTGGGGATCTTGGTCACAAGAGGGTTGATTGTCCAAGAAACCATGGCAAGGTTCGGGGTGCAAATGTCCCATTGGATAGAGGTGGTCCTCAAGTTGATGCCCAAAGGCACAATCACTTTTATGCTCTACGTGGGAGGCAAAGGGTTATTGAGGCCCCCGATGTTGTTACCAGTATGTTGAAGATTTTTTATCTTGATATATATGTTTTGATTGATCTGAGTGCCACTCTTTCCTTTGTTACCCCCTTTGTTGCTAGAAAGTTCCATGTTGAGTCGAAGTTTTTGCATGAGTCATATAAAGTGTCTACTCTTATTGGTGCATCCATTGTTGCTAGGAGGTGTATAGTAGTTGTCCGATTTGCATATTGCATAAAATCCTACCTTGTAATCTTGTTGAATTAAACATGGTTGATTTTGATATTAACATTGGGATGGATTGGTTGCATGCATACTATGCTTCTATTGATTGTAGAACCCGTAGGGTCAAATTTCAATTTCCCAATGAACCCGCCCTTGAGTGGGAATGTCATGATGTGTAGTGAGAGGTAGGTTCATCTCATGTATTAAAGCCCATACGTTGATTTCCAAGGAGTGTTTGTATCATCTTGTGAGAGTCAAAGATGTGGAGTCCAAAGTGCTTTCCATTGAGTCGGTTCCGGTTGTGAATGAGTTTCTTGATGTCTTTCCAAATGACCTTCCTGGTGTCCCTCAAGAATGGGAGATAGATTTTGGTATAGATCTCCTTCCCGACATCCAATCTATCTCCATTCCCCCTTACCGTATGGCCGCGACGGAGTTGAAGGAGTTAGAGGAGCAATTGAAGGATTTGTTGGAGATGGGGTTTGAGACCTCGCTAATCCCCTTGGGGTGCACCGGTGTTGTTTGTAAAGAAGAAGGATGGTTCACTTAGAATGTGCATTGACTACCGGCAACTCATTAGGGCCACTATAAAGAATAGATATCCTCTTCTAAGAATTGATGACTTGTTTGACCAATTGCAAGGGGCTAGCTTTTTCTCTAATATTGATCTTCGGTCTGGATACCATCAAGTGAGGGTGAGGGAGTTTGATATTCCCAAGATGTGCTTCTGGACTAGATATAGGCATTATGAATTTGTGGTGATGTCCTTTGGGTTGACTAATGCACGACCATTTTCATGGACCTAATGAATAGAGTCTTCAAACCCTATCTTGATTCCTTTGTGGTGGTCTTCATTGATGATATTTTTATCTATTCTCATAGTAGGGAAGAAAATATGGGTCATTTGAGGGTTGTGTTGCAAAGGTTAAGGGAGGAGAGATTGTATGCTAAATATAATAAGTGAGAATTTTGGTTGAAGGAGGTTGCATTCTTGGGTCATGTGGTGTTGGGGGATGGCATAAAAGTGGATCCTAAGAAACTAGATGTGATTAGGAATTGGCCTAGACCATTGACCCCGTTGGATATTAGGAGTTTCTTGGGCCTTGCGGGTTTTTATAGAAGGTTTGTGAATGGATTCTCCTCCATTACTTCTCCTATGATAAAATTGACTCAAGAGAAGGTGAAATTTGTGTGGACCGAAGAATGTGAGAAAAGCTTCTAAACATTGAAAGATAAACTTGTGTCCTCTCCTATGTTGTCTCTACCGGATAGGCTTGAGGGTTTTGTTGTGTATTGTGATGCATCTAGAGTTGGTTTGGGTTGTTTACTAATGCAAAATGGTAAGGTCATAGCCTATGCTTCTAGGCAACTGAAGGTGCATGAAAAGAACTAACCTACCCATGATCTTGAATTAGCCGTCGTGGTGTTTGCATCAAAGATTTGGCGACATTATTTGTATGGGGTGCATCATCATAAGAGCCTTTAATATGTATTCACTCAGAAAGATCTTAACTTGAGACAAAGAAGGTGGCTAGAACTCCTTAAGGACTATTATATGAGTGTGCATTATTATCCGGGTAAGGCTAATGTTGTGGCGGATGCTTTGAGTCGAGTGTCAATGGGTAGCCTAGCTCATGTGGATGGTGGTGATAGGGATATGGCTAGGGAGGTGCATAGGTTGGCTAGATTGGGGGTGAGATTGGAGGATGTGGATGATGGTGTTGTTGTTGATGGTTCTAAATCTTCCTTGATCGATGAGGTGATAGCTAAAAACAAGGTCTAGACTCCTCGTTGCTTGAGTTGAAGGCCTTGGTGAGAGAGGGCAAGATAGAGGTTTACTTCCAAGGGGGAGATAGGGCCCTTAGACACCAAGGTAGGTTGTATGTGCCATGTGTTGATGGTTTGAGGGAGAGAATTCTCGATGAAGCCCATAACTCCTCTTATTCTATCCACCCCGGCTCTACCAAAATGTATAAAGACTTGAGGAAAGTGTATTGGTGGGGAGACATGAAGGGAGATATTGCAAAATTTATTTCCGGTTGCCATAATTGTCGACAAGTCAAAGTCGAACACCAAAGGCCGGGTGGCCTAACCCAAGATATAGAGATTCCTACTTGGAAATGGGAAGTGATTAACATGGACTTTGTGGTTGGGTTGCCCAAGACTAGGAAATATTTTGATTCCATAAGGGTGGTGGTTGATATGATCACGAAATCGGCTCACTTTCTAACGGTCAAGACTACATTTAGGGCTGAGGAGTATGCAAGGTTGTACATCCATGAGTCAATGAGGTTGCATGTGCTTCCCTTATCCATTATATCAGATCATGGTGCACAAGTTACTTCACACTTTTGGAGATCTTTTCAACAGGGTCTTGGAACCAAAGTTCACCTTAGTACGACCTTTCACCCTCAAACGAATGGCAAAGCCAAAAGGACAATTCAAATACTTGAAGATATGCTTAGGGATTGTGTCTTAGAGCTTTAAGGTAGTTGGGATGACCATCTTCCATTGATTAAGTTTGCCTACATCAATAGCTACCACTCTAGCATCGGTATGGCTCCTTTTGAGGCTCTTTATAGGAGACGTTATAGATCACCGATGGGTTGGTTTGAGGTTGGAGAGGTGGTTTTGATGGAGTCAGATCTGGTTATGGATGCTCTTGAGAAGGTTAAGATGATAAGGTAAAGATTGAGGATAGCCCAAAGTTGTCAAAAATCCTATGCCGATGTGCGGAGAACAGACCTAGAATTCCATGTGGGTGATTGGGTCTATTTGAAGGTTTCTCTAATGAAGGTGTGTTCCGATTTGGAAAAAAAGGGAAGTTGAGTCCAACGTATGTTGGTCCTTATAAGATGATAAATAGGGTTGGCAAGGTAGCCTATGAGTTGAAGTTGACTAGTGAAATGAATTTGGTACATCCAGTATTCCATGTCTCTATGTTGAGAAAATGTGTTGGTGATCCTAATGCCATTGTACCTCTTGATTTGTGGGTGTTGTTGAGGAAAACTCAACTTATGAGGAGGTTCCTGTTCATATCTTGGATAGGTAAGTAAAGAGATTGAGAAACAAGGAGGTAGCATCCGTTAAGGTCTTTGGGAAGCACCAACAAGTCGAAAGTGCTACTTGGTAGGCCGAAGCGGACATGCAAAAGCGGTACCCTTATCTCTTCCACTCCACTCAGGCCTAAGGTACTACTGAAGTTTCATATGTGACTTCAAGCCTTACATTACAGCCCCTAAGACATTCATATGTATTCATGTTTCAGTTGGTAAATTTATGATTATTTTACACGTATTTTGAGAATTTGAAAATAGTGTTTTACATGTTATGTTGCATTCTTGTTGGGGCTGATTTTTTCATGACTACTATTTTCTTGTATGTCTCTTCTTCATTTAGGGATGAATGTTCCCAAGCGGGAGATATTGAAATGACCCCAAAAAGTGGCAAAAAACCTTCCTCGAAATGCCTAAAATTTTGATATTTTTGTATATAAAAATCCATTTGGTTTTTCAAGAATCCGACTTCATAGTTTTTCGAAAACCTTCCTCGATTTTAAAGCGAAGAAATCAATATATGAAATTTCATACGGTGTAATTTCCAGAGAGCTTTCTGCGTCGCAAAATATTTGGAGTTTCCGTGTCGCCTCCGGGACGCGGAGATGTGTATCTGGGCGCTGTTTTTTTAGCATAATCAATATTTTTTCTAAGTTTTGGGCCCAAATTTTCCAAGCACGTTTTCACTTATACTTAGAATTATTTTACTCTTATATCACTCTAAACATTTCCCAAAATCCATTCCCACACTTAGTCTTATTTTACTCTCAAAAACCAAGTCCTAAAACCCACATCTAGATTTAAGGATTCTCTTCAAAAGCTTCAAGTCTCCATTGTCAACCTTTACCAAGAACTTCTCCAAAGCTAAGGTATGTGGTGTTGAACTATTAGGTCCTTTCACCCA
>JAPFFP010015490.1:0-16817 GCA_026153255.1 Solanum medicagineum
TAGGGAGCGTATAATGGTCGTTGGAAACTTCTAGTACTTAGATGAGTTCAAGGCTTCCCTATAAATTGAGTTTTGGGTGCTGGTTATGCCAAGTTCAACTTTAAATGAGCATAACATTTAGCACACAAAGAACTAGATGACTACAACATGTCAAATGAAAGCCCTTTGAGTTCTCTTTCCAATGCACACGGTTTCACCTCATTTCGAGTTTGAATGAAATAGTTATGACTATTTTCGTGAGACCTTCCCGTGCAGTGATACCACATGACCACTTAGACGGGCAATGAGGGTTTGGACAAGCCATGTGGGTGTTTTGGGCTGGAAAAGATCATTTTTGGTCTAGGAGTTAGGGCACGGCCAGTGGAACGGGCTGTGTGGCTTGCCACTGACCGTGTGGCTAGCCGTGGCGGTGTGCAAGTGAGGCAAGGTTGGCATGAGAGGGAGTTCTCTTGACCAAGTGTAGTGCCATGGCCATCTTCATGGGCCTTGTCAAGCACGGGTCGTGGGCGTGGAGCCTCCCGTCAAAGTGACGATGACATTATTTTCCCTAAGTGTCTGAACTTCCATATTTTCGACTGAGTATCATCTCAAGGGCATTCCACATGACTGATGTAGTGCGACACGACCTGTGTAACCTCAAGTGAGGTGACACTTTGTCAATTTTTTCCCCGTTTCATTAATGGCATTTTCATAAATTTTACTTATTCTAATGATATTGTTGGACTTCTAATTCTATCTTAATCTCTCCAAAAGACCTAAACCCTATCTCAAGGATCACATCATCACTCCTGACTTGAATGCGCTCTTAAATCCTCTCAAAAGGCTCTACCAAAACCCTAATTAAAAGTTAAGGAAACTCAAGAACAAGTTTTGGATTCCAAGACCCTATTCCAAGCTTCAGTTCTTTCTCAACTCAATTTCAAGAAACTCAAGGTCTGAGGTATGTGGGTTTTTAACCTTTGGGTCCTTTCACCCATGGTTCCTAAACTTCCTTATTACCTAAATTACATGTTTTCAAGTTGATTACTTGTGGGTATTGCTTATTATGAATTTGGGTTATAAACTATGTTGGGGTTTCATAAACTAGTGACTATTTAAGCATGTTTTGAGCTATGAATCTAAGATCCATTATGTGATTTGATGAGGGACTTTGATGTATCTTGCATGAGGGTGTTACTTAGTGTTGGTGGGTGGTTGTAGATTGACTTTTCTCACATATTTTCACTCTCGAATTGCATGATTTTGAACTGACATTGCACACCCGCCAAGTGTTTGATAAAATATCCAGTTATGGATTCTTGAGCCATTTATGATCTATTGCATGACCTATGAACTAAGTAACTATATGATGATGAAAGGAACTTCTATATGTGCTATTTTCATGAATGGTATCTATAGTGTTGCAAGTTGACCATAACCAAATTAAGGTTGATACCTCAATCACCTTGGATGAGAGGTGGTAAACTTATCAACCAAATTGAGGGGTTGATACCTCAGTCACCTTGGATGGGAGGTGGTAAACTGACTAACTAAATTGAGGGGTTGATACTTCAATCACCTCAAAGGGGTGGTTCACCTTGGATTCCAAGTACTAGGTTGCTTGGTCGATGATGATGGTCTCTTCATACACATGTAATGTGGTCTATATGAGCATGTTTTACTTCAAGCACCATTCATACATGTCATATTGTTATTATGTTATTCATTGCTTATGATTATGAAATTTTCCTATATTTCCTATCTACTGTTGCATTGCATCCTACATACTTAGTACATTTAAAAGTACTAATGCATACTCTATTCCTACATGATGTTACCATGTACGGACTAGAGATCCACTTGACCATGTTCTTCTTCCACATGGCTAGGACTATCTCCCAAAGCAATTTGGTGGGTCCTCAACTCCGAGGACATGCTTTTATGAATTTATACTCTATATTGACTCTTATTATGCGGGAAACTTATGACTATGAGGGTGAGACCGGAGATTGTCTTAGCCCTCGCTCCTATCTACGTATTACAGGTATTGTTGGAACATTATGATGTATTAATACTATACATTAACTTTCTATATATATATATATATGGTATCAACTATGTCCCTTAGACCTGTTTTTCCCCTTTTTACTATCTCTTGATGTTGTACAATTGCTTCCACGACCAAGAATGTGTAATGATATGCTAAGAGGCTTATGTGGGGCCCATTCCGATTCCACATTTGTCGCATCACATCTAGGCCCTAGGTCCGGGTCGTGACAAACTTAGTGTTAGAGCACTAGGTTGTTAATGGTCCTCGACATCCTAGACACTGCCTTAATTAGAGTGTTATTCATGGTTGTATTGTGCACCACGACTATGAATAAGAGGCTATGAGGCATTTTAGGAAATGTTTCCCTTCTTCTTGATCTATGTCGTGTTGTAGAAGTTAGGTAAGGTTCCCCCTTTAACTAATGTTCTTTGCCATTTTTAGATCATGCCTAACACAAGAGGAAGAAGAGCCCGTACACCCAAAGAACAACTGGCTCATGGAGAGCTCCTGGATGCACTCACCTTGCTAGCTCAAGGCATGACTAATTAAATCAATCAAGTGGCCCAAGCCTCTCGTGCTCCTACCCCGGGATCTAGGATAAGAGACTTTATGGGGATGAACCCACTGGAGTTCCATGGGTTAAAATTGGATGAAGACCCTCAAGAATTTTTTAATGAGGTGTACAAAGTGTTGGCTATTATGGGTGTTAGGTCAGAGGAGAAGGCGGAGTTGGCGCCATAGAAACTCAAGGGGGTAGCCCAAATATGGTTTACTCAATGGAAGGAGGAGAAGGAGAACAACAATGTGATACTTTAAGAGGAGTATGAGGCAGCGTTTCTCAACCAATTCTTCCCTCTTGAGCTTAGAGAGACAAAAATGATGGAATTCATGAATTTGAAGCAAGGGTCGATGAATGTGAGGGAGTATGCCCTCAAGTTCAACCAACTCTCTAAATATGCTCCACACCTGGTTGCCGATCCGAGGTCTAGAATGAACAAGTTCGTGATGGATGTATTCGATTTGGTGAATGAGGAGTGATGGGCTGCTATGTTGATTAGTGACATGGATTTGTCCTACTTAATGACATATGCCAAACAATTTGAGGCGGAGAAGCTTAGAAAAAGGAGGAGTGATGACGCCAAGAGGGACCATTTTGATGGTAAGCTCCAAGGATCTAAGGGTGGCCTGTTTCATCGAGGCCTAGGATCTTCCAATGCTCCTAATAAGAGGTCTGTCAATGAAAACTCAGGGGTCCAAGGTGATGGTGGTGTGGAAACCAATGCTACGTGTCAAAAATGTGGTAAAGAGTCATAGAGGCCAATGTTTGAGGGACACCAATGCTTGTTTCGGTTGTGGTGAAGTGGGATGTAAGAGGATTGATTGTCCTCATATTAAAAAAAAGGGTGGAGATGTTCGTCCATAAGGTGCAAATGCAGTTCCTAAGGGAAGAGGTGGTCAACAAGGTGGTGCCCCAAAGCACAATTGGTTCTATGCTCTTCATGGGAGGTAAAGGGTTCATGAGGTGCTCGATATCATCACCGATATGTTAAAAGTCTTTATTTGATATGTATGCATTGATAGACCTAAGTGCCACTCTTCCTTTTGTTACCCTCTTTGTTGCTAAAAAGTTTCATGTTAAAACCTGAGTTGTTGTTTGAGCCATATGAGGTGTCTACTCCCGTTGGTGCATCTTTTTTTTGCTAGAAGAGTCTATAGAAATTTTTCCATTTGCATTTTGCAAAAAATATTGCCATGTGACATTGTTGAGTTGGACATTTTAGATTTTGACATTTTTCTTGGAATGGATTGGTTTCATGTATACTACGCCTCGATTGATTGTAGAACCCGTAGGGTCAAATTTCCAATTTCCCAATGAACCCGTCCTTCAATGGGAGAGTCATGATATGGTGGTTAGACGTAGTTTATTTCTTGCATTAAGGCCCAAAGGTTGATCTCTAAGGGGTGTCTCTATCATCTTGTGAGGGTTAGGGATGTGGAGTCTAAAGTCCTTCCTATAGAGTCTATTCCGGTGGTTAATGGTTTCTTGATGTCTTCCATAATGATCTTCCAGTGTTTCTCCCGTAAGGGAAATAGACTTCGCTATAGACCTCCTTCCCGATACTCAACCCATCTCTATTCCGCCTTAACGTATGTCCCCGGCGGAGTTAAAGGAGTTGAAGGAGCAATTTATGATTTGTTGGAGAAGGGTTTTACTAGGACTAGCCAATCATCTTGGGGTGCACTGGTGTTATTTATGAAGAAGAAGGATGGTTCCCTTATGATGTGTTGTCAAAATACAGCACATTTCATGCTTAAAATAAGGGATTTTTTTGAGTTCTTAATACGACTTTTTATGCGTTTTATGTGTTTTTGTGTTGTTCTTGCAGAAAAGTTATGTTGGCATGATTTTGGAGGAAAATTGCAGATTTTGCTAAAAGCATAGGACATACGAGTTAACCTACAATTCATAGTCTAAGCTACGAGTCATACGGTATTATTGTAGCAAGAAACAAAGACCAAAAAATTAGAAATTTGCTAAGTGGAGGACAACCTTACGAGGCTACCCTACGAGTCGTAGGTCTCACTATGACTCGTATAGGTGTTCTCGTAGCAGGAAACAAGGAGCCAAAACTTTGGATCAACAACTCAAGGCCTAGTCTATTAGACGAGTATACGAGTCATAGCCCAAGCTATGACTCGTACTAGTGGGTCATACTAGTTGAGTCCAAAATGCTAAGAACCTGATACGAGACCTCGATTATGACTCTTAGGTAACACTACGAGTCATAACTGCGAAGCGAACCAGATGTGAGCTATCTTTTCTGTATAATTTTTAGGGTAAATGTGTAAACACTATAAATATTTCGAGTTTGGGTTTTATTGGAGAGATTCCAGATTCCACATACTAGATTAGAGAAATTTTGTAGACATTGAAAGAGCCTTTGAATATTCTCTCAAGAATATTTTAGGGTTTTAGCTTAGTTTATTATTTTCTTTTGGAAACCCACTTTTATGCATTGCAAATCTTGCCTTGCACTCATTGTCAATCTATCAAGGTTTTGGTTGCAACTGGTGGTGTCTTCAATCTTCATTGCTTTGGGTAAATTTCTCAATCATGTCTTATATTTGCATTTTTGTTGGTTTTACCTTGGCCATGAGTAGTTAAGCACCCACAACTGGGGGTTGTGGGAATCATGGATGGTTGACTTGAGATGACTTAGGTTTATTACATTTCTATGATTGGGGTTTTGTATTTATTGTCTATTTCCCTTCATTATGATTGTTGTGTGGTGGTGGCCAACACCAAATCCCACCTACTATCACAATCCCGACCAAGGTAGTGACGAATAGGTAAAGGGAAGTAGATGACAGGATTCGATTGATGTGTTCTCATCTAATCAACCAAACCTAACCAAGGGGAGGTTGACTGGGACAAAAGGTAATGGTTAGTTGGCACGCCATGGTTGTCGACCAAGCGCCACGGTGAAATTCGACCTTCACCTTCACAAGAGGGCTGGAAGAACCTAAGTTACCATCTTGCATGTGAATCTCTAATTATAGTTATGTTACCTAAAGGCAATTGAATCAACGAACCATGGGAAACACAATTCCCAAGTTGTCCCTAAAATTGAGTGTTTTCCTACATTTGTAGTGTAGTGTTTATATGACTTTGTCATTGAATCACAAAAACACCCCATTTATAGATTTTATTTTAGATACTTGAGATGATTGATAGTATATTCTCGTAGTCAAACCCTGTGTTCCTAGTGGATTCGGCCCTAACCTTTGGTTAGGTTAATTGCTGATTGGACCGCTTTCTTATTGGAGCGTGAACATCATCACCTCAGAATGTGTATTGACTACCGGCAACTTAATTAGGGTCACCATAAAAATGAAGTATCTTCTACCAAATATTGATGGACTATTTGACCAACTTCAAGGGGCTAGTCACTTCTCTAAGATTGATTTTCGGTTCGGGTATGATCAAGTGATAGTGAGGGAGTGTGACATTCCCAAGATGGCCTTTTGGACTAGGTATAGGCATTATGAATTTGTGGTCGTGTCTTTTGGGTTGACCAATGCACCGGCTATCTTCATGGATCTAACGAATAGGGTCTTTAATCCCGACCTTGATTTGTTTGTTATGTTCTTCATTGATGATATTTTGATCTTTTTCCATAGTGAGGAGCAGCATATAAGTCATTTCAGGGTGGTGCTACAAAGGTTGAGGGAAAGAGAAGTTGTATGCTAAGTATAAGAAATGTGAGTTTTGGTTGAAAGAGGTTGCCTTTCTAGGTCATGTGGTGTCGGGGGATAGTATTATGGTGGATCCTAAAAGACAGAAGTGATTAGAAATTGGCCTAGACCTTTGACCCCATCGGATATTAGAAGCTTCTTTGGCTTAGCGGGTTATTATCGGAGATTCGTGAACGGGTTTTCTTCTGTTGCTTCTCCTATGAATAAGTTGAACGAAAAGAAGCCTGAATTTGTATGGACCGATGAGTGTGAAAAGAGTTCCAAAAGTTGAAGGATAAGCTTGTGTCCACTCCTATCTTGTCAGTACTGGAAGGGCTAGAAAGGTTTTTTGTGACTTGTGATGCCTCAAGAATCGGGTTGGGTTGTCTTTTGATGAAAAATGGTGATGATGTTCATGCTCCAATAAGAAAGCAATCATTGTCAGTAATTAATCCAACCGAAGGTTAGAGTTGAATCCACAAGGAATACAGGCTTTGACAACCAGAATTCACTATCAATCATTTTGAGTATCGATAAGTAAAATCTCTAAATAGGGTGGGGGTTTGTGATTTCAATAACAAAATAAAATAAATGCTATACAATGATGCGAAAAAACACTTAATTTTAGGGACAACTTAAAAATTATGTTCCCCATGGTTCTTTGACTCGATTCCCTAGGAAATATAACTACAATTGGAGATTCGCATGCAGGACGGTAACTTAAGGTTCTTCCAGCCCTCTTGTGAAGGTGAAGGTCCGAATTTCACCATGGTCCTTGGTCGGCTACCATGGTGTGCCAACTAACTGTTACCTATTGTTCCAGTCGACCTCCCCTTGGTCACGTTTGGTTGATTAGATGAGAACACATCATTCGAATTTTGTCATCTAATTGCCTTTTCCTATTCATCACTACCTTGGTTGGGATCATGGTAGTATGCAGGGTTTGGTGTTGGTCACCACCAAATAACAATCATAATGAAGGAAAATAAACAATACATGCAAAACTCTAATAATACAAATGCAATAAACCTAGGTCATCTCAAGTCAAATACCCATGGTTCCCACAACCCCAAGTTGTGGGAGCTTAGCTACTCATGACTAAGGCAAAACAAGTAAAAATGCAAATAAATGACTTGATTGAGAATTTTACCCAAGGCAATGAAGATTGAAGACACCACAAGTTGCAAACCAAAAGCTTGATAAGTTGACGATGAGCATAAAGCAAGGTTTTCAATCCCCAAAATTGGATTTTCCAAGAGATAAAGATAATTTAAGCTAAAATCTATGAGTTTCCTTGAGAGAATATTGAAAGATGAATAACACTTCTCTGGTTCAAAGCCCCTTTAATAAAACCCTAACTTAAGCTATATATTGTGTTTCCAAAATAATCCTAAAAATTACACAGAAAAGACAGCTGGCAGCTGGTACGCCTCGTAGGATGTCCTACGATTCATAATCGGGGTCTCGTATCAGGTTCTTGGCCTCTTGGACTCGACTAGTACGACCCACTAGCATGACTCATAGCTGGGGCTACAACTCGTATGCTCCTCTCGTAGTCTAGGCCTTCAGTTTTTGGTCCAATGTTTTGGCTCTCTGATTCCTGCTACGAGTCCACCCATACGAGTCATTGTGAGACTTACGACTCATAGGATGGCCTCCTAGGGGTGACCTCCACTTTGCAGATTTTTGAGCTTTGGTCTTGGTTTTTTGCTACGACCTACCTTAGGACTCGTAGCTTGGCTACGACTCATAGGTGAGCTCGTATGTCCTATGATTCAACGAAATCTACAACTTTTCTTCAAAATCATGCCAACCTAACTTTTCTATAAGAACAACACAAAAACATAAAAACCATAAAAAGACGCATTAAGAACTCACAAAATCCTTTGTTTTAGGCATCAAATGTGCTATATTTTGATATAACATCAAATGGTAAGGTGATAGCCTCCACTTCTAGACAACTCAAAGTGCATGAAAAGAATTATCCTACCTATAATCTTGAATTGGCCGCCATGGTATTTACTTTGAAAATTTGGCATCATTATTTATACAGGGTGCATGTTGATGTGTTTACTAATCATAAAACCCTCAAATATGTGTTCACTCAAAAAGATCTTAACTTGAGACAAAGAAGGTGGTTAGAGCTTTTTAAGGACTACGATATGAGTGTGCATTACTGCCCTGGTAAGGCTACTGTTGTGGCCGATGCTTTGACTAGAATGTCTATGGGAGCCTAGCTCATGTTGATGATAGTGGCAAGGAGGTGTCTAGGGAGGTCCATCGGTTGGCTAGATTGGGGGTTAGGTTGGAAGAGGTTGACAATGGTGCGGTAGTGGTGGTTGATGGTTCTAAATCTTCTTTAATTAAGGAGGTAAAGGTAATGCAAGATCTTGACCCCACCTTGTTAGAGTTGAAGGCTTTGGTGAGAGAGGGTAAGGTGGAGATTTTCTTCCAAGGGGGAGATGGTTCCCATAGGTACCTAGGTAGATTGTGTGTACCCAATGCTGGTGACTTGAGAAAGATGATCCTAGATGAGGTTCATAACCTTTCCTATTATATTTTCCCCGATTATACAAAGATGTATAGGGATTTGAGAGAGGTGTATTGGTAGGGAGGTATGAAAAAAGACATTCCTAAGTTTGTGTCCAGTTGCCATAATTGGCAACAAGTCAAGGCCAAACATCAAAGGCCGGGTGGCCTAGCCTAAGACATAGAGATTCCTTCTTAGAAGTGGGAGGAAATTACAATGGATTTTGTGGTTGGGTTACCTAAGACTAGAAAGGGTTTTTGATTCTATTTGAGTTGTGGTTGATAGGATGACAAAGTCGACTCATTTCCTACCGATTAAGACTATTTATGGTGTTGGAGACTATGTTATATTGTACATCCATAAGTTGTTGAGATTGAATGAGGTGCCCTTGTCAATCATATTGGATCGTGGGGCTCAATTCATAACATACTTTTGGAGGTCCTTCCAAAGAGGTCTTGGTACCAAGGTTAAGCCTAGTACGACCTTTCACCCTCAAACGGATGGCCAAGCCAAAAGAACTATCCAAATTTTTGAGGATATGCTTAGAGCTAGTGTATTGCAGTTTAACGGAAGTTGGGATGATCATCTTCCATTGATTGAGTTTGCTTATAATAATAGTTATCAGTCAAGCATTGGATGGCTCCGTTTGAGGCTCTTTAGAGCGAAGGCAGTGTAGATCCCCGGTTGGATGGTTTGAGGTGGGGTAGATGGCTTGTTAGGTACGGATTTGGTTATGGAGGCCATGGAGAAAGTGAAGATGATTAGGGAGAGATTGGAAACTGTCCAAAGTCGACAAAAGCCCTATGACGATGTGAGAAGAAGGGATCTTAAATTTAAGGTTGGTGAGTGTGGTTCATTTTTGTAAAAAAGGTAAGTTGAGCCCTAGATTTGTGGGTCCTTATAGGGTGTTGAAGAGGATTGGTAAGGTGGCCTATGAGTTGGAGTTGCCCAATGACATGAATATGGTACATCCAGTCTTCCATGTGTATGTTGAGGAAGTGTGTGGGCAAACCAAGTGCTATTGTGCCTCTAGATGTTGTGAGTGATGTTGAAGACAATTTGACATATGAAGAGGTCCTAGTAGAAATCTTGGATAGACAAGTGAAGAGGTTGAGGAACAAGGATGTAGCTTCCGTTAAGGTCTTTTGGAGGAATCAACAAGTCGAGAGTGTCACATGGGAAGCTAAGGCGGACATGCAAAAGTGATATCCATATCTCATCCACTCTACTCAATCCTAAGGTACTAAATTTAGTCTCCCTATATGATCTCAAGTATTAAGTTTTGGCCCTTATGTCATTTGCACGCATGCATGTTTATGTTGGCAAGATTATGGTGATTGTTGATGTTCATGTTGAGACTTTTTGAAAATAATATATAAGTACATTTGTTGCATCCATATTGTGCTAAAATCTTCATGATTACTTTCCTTGTTTACGTTTCTTTGACATTCAGGGATGAATGTTCCCAAGAGGAGATATTGTGACAGCCGATAAATCCATGCTCTTATGTATCCATGTTTCAAGCCCCATTTGTTTAGGTGGGGAGTGTATTAGGGTTGTGGGGAAACTTCTAGTACTTAGACGAGTTCAAGACTTCCTTATGAATTGAGTTTGGGTGTTGGTTTGTGCCAAGGTCAATTTCAAACAAGCATAACTTTTAGCACACAAAGAACTGGATGACCCACGACATGTAAAATGAAATCCCTTTGGGTTAGCTTTCCAACTCACTTGGTTTCACCTCATTACGAGTTCGAATAAAGGACTTATGACCATTTTGGTGAGACCCTCTTATGCAGTGATGTCACACGAGCACTTAGACGGGCACTGAGCTTTGGACAAGCCGCATGGACTATTTAGGGCTGGAAAAGACCTTTTTTGGTCTAAGGGTTAGGGCACGGCCAGTGGCACAGGCCATGTGGCTTGCCACTGACCATGTGGCTAGCCGTGGAGGTGTGCAAGTGAGGCAAGCTTGGCGTGAGAGGGAGTTCTTTTGACCATGCGTAGTGTCACGGCCATCTTCCCAGGTCGTGGCAAGCTTGACGAGTCATGTGGCCTGGCGTGGAGCTTCCTGACCACATTTTTCGCACCAATTGTAAATCCATGGGCCACTACACAGACCGTGTAGCACCACACAGCCCATAGAGCCTCCCGTCAAAATGATGATGACGTTAATTTTTCCCAAGTATCATCTCACACTCCACAAGACCCCTTGAGTGCCACACGAGCCGTCTAACCTCAAGTGAGGTGACACTTTGTCAATTTTTCTCTCAATTTCATTAATGGAATTTTCGTAAATTTTATTATTCTAATGATCTTTTTGGACTTCTAATGCTATCTTAACCTTCCAAAAGACTTTTATTACATTGACTTTTCTCACATAATTTCACTCTCGAATTGCATGATTCTGAACTAACATCGTACACCCGCCAAGTGTTTGATAAAATGCCCGGTTATGGATTCTTGAGCCATTGATAATCTATTGCATAAGCTATGAACAAAGTAACCATATGATGATGAAAGGAATATCTATACGTGTTATTTTCATGAATGGTATATAGAGTGTTGCAAGTTGACCATAACCAAATTGAGGGGTTGATATCTCAATCACCTTGGATGGTAGGTGGTAAACTCATCAACCAAGTTGAGGGGTTGATACCTCAATCACCTTGGATGAAAGGTGGTAAACTCATCAACCAAATTGAGGGTTTGATACCTCAATAACCTTGGATGGGAGGTGGTAAACCCATTAACCGAATTGAGGGGTTGATACCTCAATCACCTCGAAGGGGTAGTTCACCTTGGATTCCAAAACTAAGTTGTTTAGTATATAATGATGGTCCCTTCCTACATATATAATATGTTATTTATAAGCATGTTTTACTTTAAGCATCATTCATACATGTCATATTGTTATAATTTGCCTGTATTGCCTATCTATTGTTGCATTGCATGCTACATATTTAGTACATTCAAACATACTAAAGCATACTCTATGCCTACATGATGTTACCATGTTTACCATCTTCCTCTTCCACGTGGCTAGGACTATCTCCCAAAGCAAGTTGGTGAGTCCTCAACTCCGAGGACATGCTTCTTTGAATTTGTGCTATGTATTGACTTTTATTATGTCAGAAACTTATGACTATGAGGGTGAGCCCGAGGATTGTCTTGGCCCCCACTCTTATCTACGTATTAGAGGTGTTGTTGGAACATTATGATATACTAATGCTATACTTTGACTTTCTATGTATCTATGGTATCAACTATGTCCCTTGGCTCGGTTTTTCCCTTTTTTACTATCTCTTGATGTTGTACAATTGCTTCCGCTACCAAAGATGTGTAATGATATGCTAAGAGGCTTGTTTTGGGGCCCCTTCGGGTTCCCCATTCGCTGTGTCACGTCTAGGCCCTAGGTCCGGGTTGTGACAATGTTGAAAGGGGAGACTTGAGATTTAGGTTGAATGAAGAGGTGGTAGTGTTAAATATTAGCAAGATAATGAATCACATAAAATACATTTGAGTGCTATTGATATCCTCATCCAAGCCTAGGTCCTTGACATGACATGACGAAAGGGGAACCCGAAGGAACCCCAAACAAGTCTCTTAACCATGCATAGCACATCCTTTGTTGTAGAAGAAAAATTAATAAAAATAGAAGATAATTTCTAGTGGAAACGAGACTTTAGACTCACGCTATGGAGATGTTGTAGGGAAGAGGATTAGCATGGATCATGTAGCAATTAAATTCTAAGGGGCAGGTAAGTATGACTCGTGCTGTGGAGGCAATTAGGGACTTAGGACATTCATATCATCCATACTACAAGCATTAAACACATAACAGGAAATAAGAGAATAAGGAAGTCTTTCATAATACATAGCATAATGAGAGTCGGGCTCAATAAATACAAATCCAAATATCTAACAACACCTCTAATATGAATGGAATGGAGGCCAAGACATCACCTGGGTTCACCCTCAATAGATAGGATCAAAAAATATACAAGTCTAAATAAGGCAAGATAGTAAATGGATATTGTTCCTAAGTGGACTCACCAAAAGAGGTCTTCAATCGAATCATCTAACCACGTGGAGGAGGGTGGATGGGAGATCCAATACTTGTATGGTGAGATCATATAGGCAAAAAGTATGTATTAGTACTTAGAATGTACTAAGTATGTGGGGTGTAATAAAAGGAACATAAGTCATAATTAAGCAATATGCAGAACCATAAATCAATATAAATAAGCTCAATATGTCATTAATGATCAATGCCTTAGTCAAAATGTGTATGCAGAATCATCAAATCATATAACATATCATACATAGACGGGAAGGGCCCATAACCAATATATAAGACTGGTGAGTCCATATTTTGGACTTATTTGTGGTTGAATTGCAAAGAAATATTGTCCTTAATATACTAATAATTCCAATTACTAACAAATTTGCATGTGCCATGATAAGAAATAGAGTTAAAAGTGCACAAAAGGGCAAGAAATTCTTTAGTAAAATCTTAAATTCCTTTCATTTTTAGTTTTGCATGATGCATACACTTACCCTTAAATTTATGAACTCTTTTGAGAGATGTTTTGAATCTAAATTTTGAAAACTTTATGAAATAATGTTTTTCTTGCATTTTACATATATACTGGGTTTTTAGCTAGCGATTCAGTCCTTACAGCTTGCCTTTAAGTAAATTTGGGGATGAATGATCCCAAGGAGGAGATATTCTAACGATCCTCAGTTTAGTAGCCTAAAAGTGCAAAAATTTTTGTCAAAAAATGATCTGGGGTCAGTTCATGCAGCCTATGTACATTAGGTAGGTGGTATTACAACCCATGAAAACTTTTCTAAGTGTGGGGTCACCCACATGGCCAAGGATGGCCAATGGAATGATCGACGGTCCATAGATAGGGTCATAGATGAGAGTATCAGACATAAAAAAAATATGGAGTCTTTGGAAAGTGTCCTACGATTAACAAGATGGTCTATAGGCCATTGTACAGCTGTATAAACCCTTCATAGATGATGCCCAAAAAAGTAAGAAAACTGATGAAGTGTGGAAGGATTCAACGAGTCCAATAGTGAGCTATAAGTCAAAGGACAGCCCATAGAATATGGTGGGTTTGCAAAATAGATTTTGAAGATTGGAAAAGGACAACATGATGGACAGGACTACAGTCATGGTTCAAACCACCAACTATAATTTGGCTTTTGTAGATTCTACTCAACAATTTTAATGAAGGGAAGTTTTGTTATTTTCGCAGATCCTAATTCTATACCATGTCATTTTTGGAATCCTAATGGCGCTATATTAGACCTTAAAGTGCTAGTACCATTATTTATTTTCTCATTCTTCCATTCTCAAAAATAAAAAATTAAGGCAAGAAATACTCTCCATAACAGAAGAACAAGATAAGAAGGCTAGGGTTTCAATGGATCCTTTCTTCAACAGAAAATTCCTTCTTTCCAAAGCTTACCAAGGTATATAAGTTTGATTTATAGTATCCTTTCACCCATAAAGTCCTTCATAATGTTTTTACCTTTTCTTGAACTTCCTTCAAGTAAATATGCATGTTAATGATGATTTTATGATACTTTATGTTACAAAATGGTTTCAATGATATCCTATAATGTTTTACTAAGTACATACATGTACTTAAGTTATTGATAATGACCTCAACTATAAAAATTGTTAATGATAAAGTGTGGGTTGTTTTACATATTTTGAACAAGCATATTTTCATGATTTATGATGTTTTAACTCAAGAGTTAACCCACTAACTTTCAAGTAAAGTTTTGCATGACTTATGATAATAATTACGGCATTAAATTTGAGTTTAAAAAAGTTATGATTTGTCAAATATATAGTCATGTTGACAATTTTCCTAAAAGATGCTAAGAAGGTCCCTAAGATTAAAGGACAATTCTCACTTGTGGTTCCTAAGTGTGAGCTACTCTTATGATTTGTTACTTATGATTCTAAGTGTCATTAATTGACCAAGTACATGCTTTAAGATTCGAATGACTTAGCACTGAGAGGACCTTTAGATTGAGGCTCCTCCCCTTAGTTGAGGCATGACCCACTAGATATTAATCTCGTTGTCAAAAAGTTGTTTGCCACCATAGGAACCCTTATAGACTAGGACAGTGAATCCATGTAGGCCACTTATGGTATATAAAGATGCATGCGAAGTGATAGAGTTCCACTCGGCAAGTGGTCTCCCCGTGCCAACATAAGGAGGTTATGTTGGATTCCATGTAGTAGCTCATATTGTCTTATATGTAGATTAAGGTCCACTCACATAAGCTTATGATTGTATGATATGATTCTATTACACATGATTTTTTGTGCATTTATTCTCATTCATATTGAGCAATGTTCCCTATTCATGCTTAAGCTAATATTAAGTATTTGTACTAGCTTATATGTATATGTTTTACTCATGAATGAGCATTACAAGTTCATGCTTGCATTGCATCTCACATACTTATTACATTCAAAAAGTACTAACGCATATTTTGCCTGCATGATTTAACTATGTAGGGACAGGTACTCCTCCATCAGCTCATAGCTAGTTTTATAGCATTCATGACTAGTACTTTTATTTTATTGAGCCCTTAATTCAAGTCTCTACCATATTCATTATTGATTTGTACTTGAGATACTATATATGTTGTTCTTTTGAGGCTTTTACCTTCTATTTTGCCTTTGTATAGAGTCTTATCTATTCATGGACACCAACTGTTATGGTTTCGTCCATCTATGTATTAATCGATATGCTTTATGGACAAATATTGATGTCATTTTTTAATATTATAGTCCCTTAGGCACTTTCCCCATGTTTATTCCGCAAGTGTTTCATTTATGCTATCGGTTGGGTGGTTTGAAGTGAAAGTAATGGCCTTTATAGGTTCATATTTTATTTTACAAGCCTTGCTAAAGGTAAGGATGATAAGAGAGACATCAAAGAGGCCTCACTGTCAACAAAATTCTTATTCCCGCATTAATAGGAGAGATATTGAAATCAAGGTGTATTGGCTATATTTAAAAGTCTCACCAATTAAGGGTGTATTTCAGTTTGGCAAGAAGCGAAAATTGAGCCCTAGGTATGTAGGACCTTATAGAATCTTAAGGTGTATTGGTAAGGTTGCTTATGAGTTAAGAGTTGCTTATAGAGATGAGTGCGGTTCATCCGGTCTTTTATTTTTCCATGTTGAGGAAGTGTGGAGGTGATCCAAGCTCCATTGTGAATTTTGAAGATAATAGGTGTTGAGAAAAACATGATGTATGTAGAATTTTCAGTTGAGATATTAAATAGGCAAGTGAAGAGATTGATAAACGAAGATATAGCATTTGTTAAGGTCCTTTGGAGGAATCAGCAAGTTGAAAGCGCTACTTGGGAAGTAGAAGTAGACATGAAGAAATAATATCCTTATCTCTTACATTTTACTCAAGCCTAAGGTAATAATTCAATCATTTCTAAGGTGTTAAACCTTGAATTTCAGGCCTTTTCTTGTCACATTGCATGCATACATACTCATGGTAATATGTTTTGATGATAGTTGATGAGTATGTCTGAAATTTATTGAAAGTGGTTTTAAATTATATTAATGTAACACCCGACAAAATTATCAAAATATCTCTAGAGGAGAGAGAATGGTCTTGGTTGATTTTTCGAGCAACCAGATCAAAAGATAAATTTTTTATGCAAAAATGATTTTCAAAATAAATGTGTGATAGGTGTGCGACCGGCACATAATACGGACTTACACTTACATTTGGTTCAAATATTTTCTATGGGATTAGAAAACTCGATCAGAAATTTTTTTGCGCAAAAACCCAAAATTGCACATGTCCGCGTCGCGAACCCCGTGTGCCGAGGAGAATATTTTTTTCAATTTCGTAAGGGACATCCCAAACCTTTGCCAAGCTGTCCTAAACTTAAAACATGATCTAAAGAGGTCACTTTGAGTGTAAAGGGAGTTTTAGTCCCCATTCCTAAGCCTTTCTAATGTCTT
>JAPFFP010015511.1:0-16815 GCA_026153255.1 Solanum medicagineum
TTTATTCATAATCAAAATCGGACAAATCTGACGTCGAGCCTAGTCCCCAATTAGCTATCAATTTTTAAGCTAAGAAATTAGGTGACTCACCTACTAGATTATTAAGTCGTATAATAACCTCAATTCTTTTACTTATGTTAGGGCTAATATATCCTCAATTTTACACCAACACATATATACCCTCAACCCTCTTAAGCATTTAAACTCACAACTCGCCCATTTACACGAGATTCAGGCACTTTCAAGAATTGACGCTAATTTGAACAAACCATAACATGATTCATTTAAATAGAATTAGTACATGTAAAATGTGGGGTGTTACAAAAAGCCTAAGTTGAGGGTGGCCGGTGTAGAGTAAAATCACAAAATTAAGGCGGTGAGTTGGGAATGAGTAGAAAAAGAGAAAATCATGTATGGAGAGAAATAAAAAGAAAAAGATGCCTTAGATTAAGATTAAAAGAAAAATGATTTGTGAAAATGAGGCAAAAGCTGAAAAATGAGAAGTAAATATCCGGAAAAGCTTAAATGTGAAGAAAAAGGGAGAATAAGGTGAAATTACTTAAGTTGGTAAGGTGACAATGATGAAAAATATGGTTTAAGGATAGTCTTTAGTCATTATGTTTCCAAAAATGCCCTACGAAAGCCCCATGATCCTACGTTACAAGCTTAGAAAGTCCTAGAGTGATCCTAATCCAGCTAGTTGAAAATCTGAGTCATGAGCATATGGGCAAGTATATGGTATTAGTCAATATGCATGAATATCTTTGTGAGTGTGAGTGTGAGTGTGAGCATGTTTGCACAGTCCCAGTGTTAATTTTGAAATCAACATTGAGTGTGTTACTTGGGACTTCTTTCTGTGAAGGCATCTGCATTGCATAGTTAGCATTTGACTTGTTCAGTAATTGTGGATTATGGATATTCTCTTGCTTGTCATATTTGTGTTATCAGATGCATCATTATGTCTTAGTTTTCCAAAATAACTATCTGATCTTGTTTTGAAAAGTTGGTGTGGGTACCTGAGCCTGAATTGTATAAGATATATGCCATTAAGTTCTATTCTATGTGTTGTTGTGTTATCTAGTTAGATTGAGTCGTCGCTTGAGGACAAGAGGGTGTTGATGTATTGTCAAAATACAACACATTTGATGCCTAAAACTTGAGATATTATGTGTTCTCAATGCGACATTTATGGGTTTTATGTGTTTTTGTGTTTGTTTATCCAGGAAAAATAGGTTGGCACAATTTTGGGAAGATTGCGGACTTTTTCTGGTTTTTGAATATTTACGAGACTCTCTATGAGTCATAGATCCATCTACAAGTCGTAGAGTTGGTTTCGTAGAGATTTCGAGAATTGGAGGAAAGTTTGAAGATTTAAGGTTTAACTACACGAGACCTCTTTACGACTCATAGTTCACTCTACGAGTCATAATGAGGAGTTCCGTTGAAATTTCCAGTGTCTTCCAGTGTTGGACCAAGTAAATATGGACTACGAGAGGTCAATACGAGTTGTAGATCAGACTATGACTCGTGAAGATATTTCATAGCAGTAAAGCCCAAAATTTAAGAAGCTAAACATAAAAGCCCGATTATGGCTCGTAGATCCAGTTACGAGTTGTAACTGCAAGTTGTAACAGCCACCGTTCAGTTTTTCTAATATTTTTAGGACTTTTTTATAATACTATAAATAGTAAAGATTAGGTCATTGGACGCCATTTTTCATAGTTTTTCATAGATTTTAAGAGGATAGTATAGGGAGCATGAAATGAGAGCATTCTTAGGGTTTTAGACTTGGAGACTAAATATTGGAGAAGAAAATTCACTTGTGGATTCATTGTATCTTTCAAACCTTGTGATTCTCAGTACAAATTGGGTTTGCTTGTTCTTCAGTCTTTTTGGGTAAGAGACTAATTATTTTTTCTCAACTCATAGTTTCTTTATCTTCCCATAGCATGAGTAGCTAAACCCACAACTTGGGGTTGTGGGAACATGAAGATCTAACCAAATAGACCCTGATTATTTGCGATTCTTAGAATGGTATTTTCATGTATTAATCAAATCTCTTTATTTTGCATGTTTTTTAGTGGTGGCCAACATTAGAACTCACTTATTGTTACCTTCCCGATCCCGGTGGTAATGAATAGGAAAAGAGATTGATTAACGGGATTCGATGATGTGTTCTCATCTAATCAACCTAACTAGACCAAGGGGGGTTGACTGGGACCATGGGTAATGGTTAGTATTGCACATTATAGAGATGTGCCAAGTCCCATGGTGAAATTTGACCTTCACCTTTGACCATAGTGTTGGAAGAACTTAAATTGTCGTTCTGCATGCAATATTCTAGTTGAGAATTGAGATAACTGGGGATGTTGAGTTAGTGAATCATAGGGAACACAATACCCAAGTTACTCTCCATTATTGATTGTCTTCCATTTTAGTTAGTTAAGTTTAATTTCTTATCAATCATTATAACGCCCCCCACCCTTTGGGAATTGAGTTAGTTTATACTTGATTTGTTTATTGGTGAATCGATTTGGAAAGTCTCCATATTCTCTGTGGGATTCGACCCTAAACTTGGTTAGGTTTATTACTTTGACAATGATCGCTTTGACCTCAAAAGAGAGGTGTATCTTGAGCATGATCAAAGAAAATGTACCTCCAGAGAGAGATACTGATTTTGCTATAGATCTGAAATCAAGCACTAAGCTCATCTCGGTTCGCCCTATTGGATGGCTTCTTCAGAGCTCTGGGAGCTTAGTATTCAACTTGAGGACCTTTTATGTAAGGGGTTTATTTGCTAAAGTATGTCACCATGGGGCTCTCCTATCCTGCTTGTTAAAACGATGGACATGATCTTGTGAATGTGCATTGATTACAGGCAGATGAATAAGGTAGTGGTGAAGAACCATTACCACCTTCCTCATATTGATGATTTATTTGATTAAGTTTAGGGTGTTGCTATGTTTCTAAGATTGATCTAAGACTCAGTTACCACCTGTTGAGGATTAAGGTATAAGATGTCCCTAAAACTGCCTTTTCGGACTAGCTATGACCACTACGAGTTCCTGGTAATGTCATTTGGTCTTACTAATGAGCCTGCGGCCTTTATGGATTTGATGAACCAAATACTTGGGCCCTATCTTGACTCCTTTGTTATCGTATGCACTGATGATATTTTTAAGTATACTCACGGAGCAAAGTTCAACATGTTCAGCACTTGAGGATTATACACTAAACTTTAAGAGATCATCAGTTATATGCTAATTTCTCAAAGTGTGAGTTTTAGTTGGAGTCGGTGATATTTTTGGGACATGTGGCATCCAAGAAGTACATTATGGTCAACTCGGTAAAGATTGAGGCTATTTAAGGTTGGGCAAAGCCCACGTCCGTCACAGAGATATGGAGCTTCATCAGATTGGTTAGGTATTACAGATGCTTTGTTGATGTCTTCTCCAGTATTTCTAGACTGTTGACCTGATTTACCCGCCATGGCATCCCTTTTGTGTGGTCTAAAGAGTGTGAGTTGAGCTTTTGGAGGTTTAAGAAGCTACTCACCGCTGCACCTATCCTGACTCTTCCAATTGAGAGCGTGGGTTTTATTGTATATTATGATGCGTCTGGTGTTGGTTTAGGGTGTGTTTTGATGAAGTAGGATTAAGTTATTGCATATGCCTCTCAACAGTTGAAATTGCATGAGTGCAACTACCCCATTCATGATCTAGAGCTGGCAACGATAGTCTTTAAGCTCAAGATGTGGCGGTACTACTTATATGGGGTCCATTGTAAAATTTATACAGACCGTTGTAGCCCTTATTACATTTTGAGCCAAAGGGACCTAAATTCTAGGTAGCGGCGTTGGATCGAGCTCCTAGAATATTATGCTTTTTCTAGTCTTTATCACTCAAGCGATGTGAATGTGGTAGTGAATGCCTCCCGCGGGAAGGCATAGAGTATGGGCAACTTAGCCTACCTACCTGCAAAGGAGAGACCCTTAGCTTTGAATATTTCGTCCTTTGGCTAACAAGATGGTTAGACTAGAACTTTTACTCCCTGGGAGGATATTGGCCTTTTGTGGGGCTCGATCTTCCTTACTTGATCAGATTTGTGACCAGCAGTTTGAGGATAAGGTGTTGGTTGAGTTGCGGGAGTTGGTATTGCCAGGATTCTATAGATTTAAACGGGGTATTGTGGTATGACAGTTGTCTATGTGTTCCTAGAGTTGGAGATTTAATTCAGTTTATATCACGACCCAACATTACAGGTCACCTACCTTAACACTCAATAGGCAAGCCTAACCCTGACTCAGAATAACTAGTAACAAGCACAACAGAAGTCAACACATAGCTAACATATGATCAAACTAATACTGGATATATATACACTAACAATAGCAAAACACCCCTACAAGGACCTAGAAGTCACATGTATAGAAATACTACCGACACGATACAGTATACTAGCTATAATACAACTTTGTATAAATATACAATCCAAAATAAAGTACACAGCAAGTCTCGAGTTAAAAAAGATGGCCATTGATACAGAAGGAGACTGGAAGGATACAAGGACATCCAATGCTCACCACTAGTCTTTGAATAGGTAGCTATCATAGGAAGATTCAACATTGCTGGCTCGTGCTAGGACTTGTACCACCAAATAGATGAAAAATGTAGGGGTGAGTACCAGGATTATGGTGCCCAGTAGGCATCACAGGGTGACGAAGTAAGAATAGTAAATAAACAGGGACACACCAACATATAATCCACAAGCACACAAACAAGCTATGTAACCACACTAAATTTAGCATTTCAGATCCAATGGTGCAATTAGAATTAATCAAATGTGGATCTCACTTTCTTACTTTAAAATTACTAAATTTCCATTGAGGGGCCCAAAGCACACCCAGAAGCCTTGAGAATCGAACGAAAGGTCAATCTAGATCAAAGCTGATGTCCCAAAGCTAACTGCATTGTCAAAATTTCTATTTGGGCATATCTACCTAGAATGTTGAGTAAAGTCAACTATTGGCTGACTCAGAAGGCTAAATTACAAAACTCGATATATATTAACACCGAAAATGTCATGCACTCTAACTAGCATGTTTCTAGCTTGATTTTACCATTTTAGAGTTGATGGAGTGCCAAAACTTTGTTATGAGGCTATTTACTTAGACTTTACTACTAAACTCATTTTTCAACTTTAAATAGGCCTGTAATATGGAAAACTACATATCTTTCAAATGAGCAACTAGGTGATCGAATTGTCAGCACCAGTAAGTTACAAATAGCTTGGGTTTCTATAGATAAGCTTTAACCAAGGCCAAATACTCAAAAAATAGAAACTACCTAGAGGCCCATTACATCATCCACTACAACAAAAACTTTCATTCGCTAAAGTGAAGACAAGGTCATAGTTGAGGACTCAAATAAGCTATGATACTGCTCCCACATGTCCTTCTCTATCTCCCAAGTGACCTCCTATTCAGACGATGCTTTCACTAGGCTTTAACCATGGGTATCACTTTGGAGCATATTTGTCTAGGATCTCTGATCAAAATGTCTACCGCCTCCTCAATAAAATGATAACTGATCATCCAGCTCAACTAAATCATACCATAACATATTTGACTCATCTGGAACATACTGGCACAACATTGAAACATGAAAGGCTGGATGTATGGCTGAATATGCTGGAGCTAATGACATCTTATAAGCAACTATGTCAACTTTTTTCACGATCTCAAATGGCCCAATATATTGAGGACTAAGCTTACCCCTCCATTTTGGGGCATCGACATGTCTGACTAGAGTTGCAGCAGGTACTTCTCATATAGGATATGGATCAAAGGTTCCTCAGTAGGGTTCATCATCTATCTTAGATTACTTGGTCAGATTCCTTAAATGGGTTAGACGTACTCCCACCTTTTTCCCTACAGAATAGGATTTCAACCTGGGATTTGTCAAAGGATTAACGTTACCACTCCATTTGGCATTAGAGAATTTATTAGCAATAGAGATTATTTTTTATTAAGTTTTGAGTTATGTAAGGGCTATAGCCAGCATGTTTTGATACCTTCAGTAGTGGTTATCAAACTGGTAATGGTTCTTTCCTCTTCAACCTATTAGACCTATAATAGTAGTGCTAGAACTTTCTGACCAGGTTATACTGCCCCCAGCAGGCAGATTCTGGCTTGATTTCCCAAGTTTTGGAGTATAGACCTTCAGGTCTTGAGATTCCATAAAATACAACTATGTCTTCTCCATAGTCGCAATTATAGGCTCAGTAAGTTCAAGGCCATAGGGACTCAGTTCAGTCAACTAGGGGTGGTTTGTTCGATGTTAGAGATGGTTCTCAAATTGTTAGGAGAATGTACTCTCATGATAGCTTTCGCTAGATATCTTAGTAGGGTGATTCTACATCAAGCCATGGCCTGAGGGATTTTAATACACTCCCTGCCTACTGTGGTCGTATTATTATAGGCAGTTCATCATCGATTTTTTATGATTATGGTGGACTTGATTGTTGCTCCTGAGAGTGCCCTAGGCAGGGTTCGATCTTTAAATAAGCGTTTGATCTTCCAAGTAGGAGTTTTTATGCCTTGTCACATGTGTAGGGAGATAGCCACCAGTTTAGATAGTGTCCCTAGCTTAGGGAAACTAAACTAGCCAGAGATAGTATTTAGAGTGTTGCTGGAGATAGTTCAGATATTCAGTCTAAGGTCGACTGTGATTCCTCCTATGCTTTCGCAAGCCAAATAAAAGGTCAAGGCTCTAGGTATCAAACGTGATTATGTAAATCCTTTTCTAGATCCTTTTTTTATTATATTATGTGGTGTTGGGGTCTCTGTCTCCATTGGTTGACTTGTTACATTCATCATATACTACATTTTTAGTTTTACCTAGACTTCTATGTATCTTGGTGTTGTAAGTTGATTTGTTTTTTTAGTGGATGATCTTGATATTGAATTTATATTTGCTATAGTGCTAGAATAGTATTTGTAATTTATGCTTGATTTGTCTATCCTAATTGGTTCTTCACTTTGGAATTCTTGTTGTACTTAGGTTGTTAGCTAGTGTAGGTTGTTGTAAAGAGTAGGATCTGTTGATAGACATGACCCTTGGGGTATGTTAGTTGTTGGGGGCCTTTTTGGTTGAGTACTTTGACCTAGTAGGTTTAGAATCTTCCCTAGCTTCATATTGTTCCCTCTATTTTAAGGTTTAGAACTAGTGGTTATAGGTGGATGGATGCTAGATAGTGTAGTCTTAGGCAAATGCGAGTAATCTTTGTGGATATCTTCTTTCCTTTGTCATGGTCCTTCTTCGACCATGGTGTATGACTAGTTTGTCTGACCTTCCTGAGATTTCTTCCTTCGCGTGTTCTAGCTGAGTAGCTTGTCTAATGGGGAGCTGGGAGTGTGGTTTCCTTGGTACATCTTGTTCATGTTGTGTTTGGTTCTCTTGGATTGCATTAGAGGGGTTAATCTCAAAATGTGGTGTTTGAGTTTAAAACTTGTGGGTTACTTATTCTTGGTAGCTACATTGTTAGTTTATTTTGGCTTTTTTACCCCATATTGTAGGGTGGATCTCGAAAGATATGAAAGAGAGTTAGAGTCAAAATGATAATTTCTTATAGTCAATTTTGGGCTTCATGTCGTGGGTTGGTTGGAGGATTGCGTTTGCTAAAGGATTCATAGTTAGGATAGGGTCAAAGTATTCGTAGAGTTTTTAAAGCTTGTGAGTGCCCTATGAAGGCTCTATTTGGCATGCTTGACAGTTTTGGTGTTGGTGGATTAGAGTTGGTGTTGTTGGGCCATCCTCGTATAGTTAGTTGTGCTTGCTTGTCACCTACGGGCTTAGTAGATCTTGGATTTAAGTAGTTGGTCATGGTTTCTAGCAGGAAAGTGGCTTGTGGGCCTATGGTATTGGTTTCCTGGAAGTCTCCAGATGGCCAAGGGTCACTTGATTTAGGCTTGGTGCAACCTAGTCATTTGCGGGGTGATTATTTCGAGAGCAGAGTGGTTAGTTAAGAAGTGTTGTTTCAGCCTGGATAAGTGAATTTTGGGAAGCAAGCGTGGCTTTGGGTTTTTTCCATAAGTGGGACTTTTCATTTTGAAAGATGTTGTTCCTTGTTAATCAGATGGTCTGGGTATTTCTTTTAAAGCTTATGGTGTGAAGTCTGGTAAAGAGGGTTTATTAGTGTAGGAGGTGTCCAGAATACATAAGGAATTGGAAAGATTCTCCTAATGGACGGAGATGCTAGATTTGGAGTTTGAAGGAGGTATCTCAGATGGTAGGATGGTTGTAAGTTCACCCGTGTATTTTGTGTTTGTTCAGCTCGCTGGTTTTAATGTGGTTTGGGTTTCTCAAGTAACTCTGACGATCAAGGCTTCTTTTCACTTAATTGAGTGAGAATTGGTGTAAGGAAAGAATTGGAGAAGTTCTTGAAATTTTTCGGAAAGTTTGGGGTTTTCTACTAATTAATTTGGAGTTCTATCCTAGCATTGTTCACTTCGTGGGGGTGCTTGTGGGTCTAGTGGAGAATGCAAACCTAACATCCTCATCCTTTAGTGTTTGAGACTACAAGTTTCTTAACTTTTGTGGACGAAAGTCCTTTTTAGTAGTGCGTGTTGTAATGACCTTATAGGTCATTTTCTCAGCTCCTCATTCTTTTTAATATTTAGAGCTTTCCTATACCGACCCCAAATTATTTATGACTTGTTGGCACTAATAGCTCAGTTTCCTAGTAGTTCATTTATTTCATGCCTGTTTTCGTGTTTTGGAGTTCTTGGAGTTTGAAAGTTAACTTCGATCAACACTCTAGGAAGACGGCCTCAGAATGAAATTCTGGTAGTTCCATCAGCTTTAGAATTATCAAATTAGGCTAAAAGCATGGTCAGCTCGAGCACCAAAGCCTTTGATGTAAGTTTAGACCATTTAGTGTTTTGGATATTGAAATTTGGCCTAGAGTTGACTTTGGTAAACATTCTCGGAAATCATACTAAAATGAAAATTTTTCCAGTTTGGTTGGATTTAATATGTCCAATTTGGTCTAGAAAGACCATTTGTTTGATCTCCGAGGCTTTCCTACTCAATCTAAGACCCCCCAGTAGGTCTTGATAAAAAATTACCTTGGGAGTAGGTCCACATTCAGTCATAATAATCTCGTATAGAAATTCTGCGTCGCTGAGTCCCCAGTGTCAAATTTGGTAGAATGGTATAATCCATTTGCATGTGCGAAATCTTGAGCACCCTGCCAAAGAAGTCATTTTTCCCAAACTCATTATTTAAGATTATATTTGGTGTAGGGTGTTTTATTCTCTACAATCACGGGCCCTTGGCAGAATTTGCAAAGCTCTAGGGATATGGCCTTTACAATCGCGGGATCCTGGCCACGATGCAAATGTATGGTCTGCCTGTTCTCCGCGATCGCGGAGAAGCCTCTGTTTTTGTGAAGGTTACCAAGGTGGCCTTAGTATTCCTTGATAAAGTCGCTACTAGTTCAAGGTGAAAGATTTGTGAGGCAATTTCTTGAGGTATACAAGTCTAAATTGAGTGATTCAAAGGCCTATTTTATGGGAGTTCTCGAGATAAATGCATTGGTAAACTCAAAAAGTGATTTGGAAGCTTTATTTGAGGTGAGTTTGGCATTTTAGCTGTTGTCCCATGTTATTTTCTGACTAAATTTTTGGGAAACATTGGAAAGTGATTTCTTAGCCAATATAGGTCTAATTTTAGTGATTCAAGAGTCTAAATTATGGAATTTTTCTATGGCAACATGGTGGCATGGTCAGAAAGTGCACTGGGGCTTCGTTAGAGGTAAATTCACTGTTATAGTTGTTGTAATGTACGTGTAAGCTCTAAAATACTGGTTTTGATTCCTTGAGCTATAGAGTTCCATTTTGAGCGATGTAAAGTTCGTTGAGTTTGTGTTGGTCATGGCTACGGGTTGGAGTAGATTTGGAGATCATGTGGTCGACTTTCAAGTAGGCGGCGATCTCCATTTTGACTAAACTTCTCTGGATGCTATCTAGTATATATTTCATGATAATCTAGTTATATTTTCCTAGTATCTCTTTTCCTTCTGTTCTTTTTTATTCACGTGATTTTCGACTGAGCCCTAAATTGGGAAATGCTTTTGGAGACCCTAGATTGGGCTTGTAGTGTTGGTTATGCCTTGGTATAGAGTGATTTGCTCTATTTAGGGATCATGTGGGTGACCTTAGATGTGGTTTGAGCCTTAGTTGCTTGCTATAGAACTCAAGTGTCTTGTTATATCTAGTCGTGTAGATTCCAGTAGACATTGTTGGTAATAGAGTACCTTGAGTCAATGCTCGAGACCTTAGAGGCCCATCATGATGATAGACTTGATTGATTTTTACTCAGTTCTGGGTTGGAGTTCATGGTTTTGGGGTAAGACTTATTGTTCTGGCTATAGATTTGTTTAGCTGGCTCAGTGGTGGATTTAAGTTATAGACTGAATATAGGCCATGATTATTGACATAGATTCCACCTTCTTGCTTGTTTGTAGCTTCTTGGAGCTCCTTAGTTGTATCCTTAGTTGATAACTCATGATGTTTCCATGGGATTAATTATATATATTTATCGTTATCTGTTGTTGGGCCTGATGCTTTGATTTGGAGTAGCTGGACCCCAAATTAGTTTCTTAGCCTTCGTCTCTTTAGTGATAGAGGTTTGCTTCCGTAGTTTTTGTGTGACTTTTTTGGATAGTGGGATAGCATGTATTGCATTGGATGCTCATTCATACTAATTTTGTGATATGATCCCGGTCATGCATTGACTCATCGCTATGTATGGAGAGGGAGAGGGAGAGAGAGAGAGAGAGAGAGAGAGAGAGATGGGGGGAGGGAGAATGGTATTATATACTACTGACATGGCATTGGTTCGAACTGGCTTTACGTGGTGGATATCTACTAGATTTTTAATTAGTTTTATTAGAATTCCTACCACTTGGATCACGCATTTTTTTGAATTTGACACTTCGAGGTGCTGGGGACATACTCCTTTCCACCTGACGATATAGGATACATCATAGATAATCTCAACTTTTGTGATTTGACTAGCCGACACGTTAACACCCTTCTTACATTATGGTTACTACGATTCTTTTGTTATCATTGATGAAGATAATGATCATGATAAGTTCTGGTGCGGGTCCAAATAATTTTTATGGATTTATTGAGCCCCCGTGGGACTTTATGCTAGAGAGAGATATTATATCAAATGGAGCACACCATAAGTCCTACTTTGCTAGCTAGGCTAAGGTAGGTTATATGGTGCTTATGGATATACGCGACAGAGAGGTTTCATGCATTATATTTTTTCACATGCATCACCATCACTAGTACATTGCTTGTTGCTTGGTCTCTCGGTAGTATGGGATGGTGGTCAAGATTCTGCTTGTTGATTGTACCACTGGTGGTATTGGGACGTTGGTTGGTTATTGTTTTCTTATACCTTCCCTTGCTTATGTTATTTCATTTTATAGTAACATATTCCCTCGTTGATTGAGTATGCATCCTTTAGGCCAGGTTGGTTTAGTGCCTAAGTCCTCAGTTGTTATTAGACCCTTGATGTTTCAATCACTTGCTCTCTATTGAGTAGATCCTTAGCCTTTCTTTCTTTCTAACAAATGGTAGACCTGATTCTCCCATGTACACTTCCTCCCTTTGTCACGACCCAAGCCTAGGGCCTAGGCGTGACACGGCATAAGGGGAATGCGAAGGGACTCCAAGCAAGCCTCTTAGAACACCATTACACATCCTTGGATGCGGAAGCAATAAAAACCAGCATCAAGAGATAATAAAGTGGGACAACCGGGGCTAAGGGAAAGCACTTTCATATCATAGACAATCAAGAATAATAAAGTCAAGGCCCTTAGCTTAGATACATAACATGTCGAACAAACAACTCTAATACACTGATAAGAGCGAGGGCCAAGACAAAGCAACCGGGCTCACCCTCATAGTCGAAATAGACAATAAAGAAGATTCTTTAAATGTCTCAATATATAATAAGAGCAATATAGACTAAGGTCCCCAAAGTGAAGGACTCACCACAAGCTTGAGTAATACCGACCTAGCCACGTGGAAGAGGATGATCAACTTGGGCACTGGTTCCTACATGGTGATATCATGCAGTCAAGAGTATGCGTTAGTATATTTGAATGTACTAAATATGTGGGATGCAATGCAACAAGAGATGCCACCTTAATAAAAATGCATACAATAGGCAATAGGAATAATATATCAATATGGCATGTCTGATCAATGCATAAGTAAAACATGCTTAAGTAACTCATACTCATATAGGATATCATATGTGTAGAAGACACCAAGCTAGATTTCCAAAGTACAAACCCCTTGGTAGGTTAGTGATGATTTCACCCATCACCCTAGTTTGTGAGGTACAAACCCCTCATTAAGGTTAGCGATGATAGCACCCATCACCCTAGTGCGTGCGGTACAAACCCCTCATCAAGGTTAGTAATGATAGCACCTATCACCCTAGTGGTTGAGACATTAACCCCTCAACTTGGTTACCCAGATTGGACATGGTCTAATGCAACACTTTATATAGAATATATCATATACATAAGCTCATTTCATCATCATATAGTCAATCATATCATATCTCATGCTTTGGACATTCAACTCCTCAAGAAACCACATCAGGACATTTTATCAAACACTTAGAGGGTGTGTAATGCTAGTATAAGACCATGAAATATAGAGATGAAATCATACAAGAAAATCCATTATAAAACCATCAATCAATACCTTGCAACACCCTCAAGCAATATACATCAAAACCCCTTCTCAAATTTTACAATAGATCAAAGATTTTTAGCTCAAAACATAGCAAAACAGTCACAATTTCACATAGCTTTAACACAGTGTGCAGTGGATTTCATAATAATCAGGACTCATTTGTAAATCAACTTTAAACCATGAAATTTGAGTGAAAGGAGGCTTGGGTATCATGGGTGAAAGGAACCCATGAAAGAAACCTGCATCCTTAGCTTAGAGATGAACTTGGTGAAGATTGGAGATGGAGACTTGAAGCTTAAAGAAGAACCTTGAAAGAAAATCTTAGCTTAGGATGAGGGTTTGGGACTTGAATTTGGAAGTGAAAATATGGCTAAGTGTTTTAGTGAGTATTGGGGAATGTTTAGGAAGATATGAGGGTGAAATAAGGCTAAGTATAGGTAAAAACACGTTTGGGAACACTAAGGCCCCAGACCCAAAGGCCTTGGACCGAGATAGAAATCACTACCAACAAAATACACAAGTCCGCGTATGGTCCGCGACATGGACCTGTCGCGGAGGTCAAATTAACACATGTCAATGATAGCTGCGAGTCGCGGTGCTGTCGCGGATCGATTCTGGATAAGAAAATTATGAAAGTTGAAATTGTTAATCGTTTGCTCTTAAATCGGGGTTAGACTTTTTCCCTTTAATTTTGACCTCCTGAACAAGAATATGAAGTCGGATTTTTGATATTGCACACGAACTTTGAGATATATGGAATTAAAATTTTGGGTATCCCGGGGTACATTGTCGGACACTTTTTGGGATCGTTTCACCCTTCTCCTCATCATCTTGTATATTTGATTGGGTGTTATCCTGGCTATTATTTCATTACTTGTGTTATGTACCTGCCTTATTTTCATGTTGTTTATACTTACTTTATCTGTGGAGATCAGTCGACCTACCTATTGAGTACCATTTGTTTGATATTCATACTACACTTCTGCTCCTCAAATTGTAGTGTGAATCCTCGCCGTTAACTTCTTTTTGTGCAAAGCAAGCTAACGATTTCAGAGATTGTGGTGAGCTCTTGCCGTTCAAAGTTGCCAATTTTCATCTCATCATATTTTGACTCATCTTTATTTTGTTCAGAGATACTTGTACTGTTATTTATATTTAAAGAAGCCTTTACTCTCGTTTTGTATATTAGAAGGTCAAATACTGACTAGTCTCAGGTCTTAGAATGAGTTTTGGTATGTTATTCCTTCGGTATTTTGTATCTCTTATCCTTATTGTGGTAGTTATGGTTGTCTTTCACTGGATTGTCTGTTGCTTATGGTTTTGAGCTATGGAATAAACTTACCTATTGATGAATTGGATAGGTGTCATCATATTCTGAAAAATCAGGTCATGACAGAAAGAAAGCAACAACTACTTCATCTTAAATGAAAGATAGAAAAAAATTATAACATATAGTAGTAATTTTGTATGTTAGCTTTAAGGAATGAAAAGAAATTACTACTTTATGGGATCGTTTGGTACAAAAATGAATAATGCAGGGATTAGTAACACAAGAATTAGTAATGCAGGGATTATTTTTTATCAATTGTTTGATTCATTGCTTCACATCTAATCTTGTGTTTGGTTTGAAACTCTACAAAAAGCTTCTCTCCAATTACACCCTTGAATGTTATGGAATTTTCTATGTCATGTAATTGGATCAAATTATATTATTTTTATGTAGCTTCTAACTAGTTAGGAGAACAATAATTTTGTCATACATATTTGCTATTTTCTCACTTGAATTATTTTAGAATAAATAATTGTGATCTTAATAAATTCACCACTAATAAAAGGCTAATTTTTAACATCATTGGACTTTGTGTTGTACCAATAAAATCACTCAACTAAATTAATTATAAAAATAAAATAAAATTCATATGGCAAAAATATTTTTTTCTATTGTGTAAATAGTAAACCACAAATAAATAAAATTTAAAAATTTGACAGGATAAATTTATTTGTTTTTATATTATGAAAATATGAACCCCCAAATAAATAAATTTTGTAAGATAATTTATTTAAATAAATTTACTAATACAAAACTACAAATATAAAACATAAAATCAAGAAAATAAAAAAATGTAAAAGAATTTGAGGGATATTTATGTCTTTATATATAATCTCATGGTATTAAATCCATAATATTAGCTAATACCACCAAATGTGAGGTATTAGTTAATACCATGTATGAGGTACTCCCTCCATCCAACTTTACTTGGGCCCTATACTATTTTGGGATGTCCAATAATATTTGTCCATTTTATGAAATCAAAAGACAATTTTAGACTTAGTTTCTAATTTACCCTTATCATTTCATTTCCCTAGTACATTTTTCAAAACATTATATTTATTGTATTCAAAGGGTAATTTGGTAAAATTAATCCATCATTTACTACTACTACTTCTTAATTTCTGTGTCAAGTTAATAGGAGTCAACTAAAGTTAGACGAAGAGAGTATTAGTTAATATATGGGTCCAAATTTCTATCAAACATAGTATTAATTAATACCAATAACTAATTTATGAATTATTTTCCCTAATACATCCTATCAAACGGCTTCTAAGAATTTGAACAAACTTACAATGAGTAGACAATAAGAGTTCCAAGAAATTAGCAAGGAAATAAAAAACTTTATAATTATCAACACTGTACCTTTTGATAATCTAAACCCTTCTACAGCTACTATCGATTTGCTTTTATAGAATGAAAAGGTTTCTTTTAAAAAGACAACCATGAGAGTTTGGTCTAATATTATCTCATGACACCATATTTTAACAAGGCTGAATGTTCCACTTGGCTGAGTGTTGATTTACTTATCCAAAATAATATTTTTTTCCATTTAAAAAGGAATGACCTCATTTAATTTGACGTGAAATTCAAAAAAATAATTTATTCTAAATTAAAATATATGAAAATATCTTTTAATCTTGTGATCTCAAATATAGCATATAAAAATTTAAAATTAAAATTTTATTAAAAAGATGAATCATTTTTTGAAATAGACCAAAGAAAAAGATCATTTCTTAAACAGAGGGCGTAGAAATCATTTCCCACTTAACACTATTTTTTACGGGTGCACCGACATTATAAAAGTCCCAACTTTTTTCTCCATAGATATTGAAATTAATAAAAATCCTCATCATTACACCGTCAATTTCATATTAAGCCAAATTTATGAGGTCATACATATGTATTAAGCAAAATATTTAAAGATATAATTTTTCATTATTTTTTTGTGATAATAAATATAACACTATAAATAATATTTTATTTTTTTTAAAAAAATATAAAATTTTAATAAATGAAAGAAAAAATATGAAAAAGATTTCCATTTATTAATATTGAAGTAATATTTTTGAAAAATATAGTGAACAAATATATTTGTGTTTATATTAATTAATAGGAATAAAATAATAAATTCACTATATTAATTATTCTTTCTTAATAGATATGTCAAATCAAAATTTGACAAATAAGCTGTTACCTCTGATTGCTTTAACATGACTATTCAATTTTTTGGAATTCTATTAGCCTCATTGAAAATATAATCTGTACATACATATTTTTACGTATAAAAATTAATTGACGTCCTCAACCAATTAAATTTTTTACATTATATTTTGTTGAAATATAATTTTTATTTTAAATTAACTTTTTTAAAGAAAATAAGACGATGCACATTTTGATCATTTTATTGAATTTCATTGAAGTACTTTTTTAAAAATAATTTCTTAAAAAATAATAAAATGCTCATTTTAAGTATTTTATTAAATTTTATTGAGACACAATTTTTCTTTAAACTAATTACTTAACAGAAAATAAGATACTTACTTTAATTATTTTATCCAATTTGTTGTAGTACAAATTTTATTTTAAACTTTTTCATATAAAAAAAAAAAGGTTGGGCTGCCAGTACTAGTAACAGTGGATGGCAATGCAATGCATCATTTCCAATACTTAAAAAAAAAAAAAAAAAAAAAAAAAA